>JNBS01000675.1:0-16679 GCA_002081575.1 Thraustotheca clavata | reverse complement strand
TCCATTGCAATGATGAATAGAATAGACACCACACCGGTCAAAAAAAGTCGAGTCGTCGAATAGATTTTCCCATGGCACACCCTACACAATAAACTCATTATTTACACAAATATAATAAAACATACTTGGACTTCGATATCTACACACGTAGCTGCAGCAGTACGAAATTCCGATTTCATAATACGCAGAGTTGATTCGAGCACATTATAAGACGAATTCATAGCTGGATAAGCTGGTGTAATGATTGGCATCAAATGTGATCGATCTCGTGGGTTTAGCTTAGGATTCCACGACTACAAAAGCATTAATCAATACTATTGAAAATCTACTGCTCACAGGAATACTAGTATCCAATGCTGGCGATGGCTCATCAATGAGATTGAGCAAAATAGGATTTGGCCACGTCCATTGGTGATACACTCGAAAAAATTTAGTCAATAAAGTTCCTGTGCAAATGCTAGAAACAGTTAGTCCATAGATAAATAATACCAGCTAAAGATTGTGGGTATAATTGACACACTTTTGCAACTAAAATTGCCCAATTGATACCACCAAGAAATCCAAGTACGTTTGAGTAAATTCCTCTCATCTACAACAACCCAAAATCACATAATTTTCAAGACTATTTCTTACTCTTGCCCAATGTTTAACAGCAACCAAAGTCACTCGAAATTGCTCAACATTCGGCACAAGTTGTAAAATCATTTCTGCCACTATGCATCCATTCAAACTTCGTACCTATAGTCCAAATCAATTCTCAATTTAAAAAAATCTCTCAACTCCTTGTTCATCGACATCTCGCAAGTATTTTGAATCCAATACATCAATATCTTGTGGTACAAATGGCACATTAAGCGTCACAAACAGTAAATCAATCGACACATTGGACACTTTAAATTTAATCACCGGCACAAATGCATCAGGTACACTTTGCACGGATGTGACTGCAGGATGTAGCTTTAATCGTCCAGGAAAGCTAGTGAAAAAGCTACTACGAATACAATGTTTTGGCATCAAACAAAGTGTGTCGATATCAGCTTCAGGGCTATGCACGCCCATCCGATAAGACCCAAACGTTCGAACTTGCGAGAATCTCGTGGCTTTTTCCTCTAGCTGCACGCCTGCTTTGGCTGCTTCTTCACATGCCCATTCTTCTACGATTGCCTTAACAATCCCAAGAGCTTTTTCTCGCAATCGTCCGCCATCTTCACTCTCATGCAAGTTCCATTGCCTATACAACGTCAAAAAAGCCCGAAAAGGCAGCTACTTGAGCGTGTCTTCGAGGGCTGCAGTGAGCTGATGATCGAACGACGTGGGCGAGGCCTACAACGCGTTAGTTGAACGCTATTTTAGCGAGCAGTGGCACCAGCGAGATCGGAGGCGTGATGACCATTAGAATGGCGTAATCAATTAGAATTTCAATAAGAAAATAATCGATGGAACTAGTTGAGCAGGCATGTGCCGCGTTCGCTTCGAGTCAATCGAGTGCAGAGAGAGCTGCTGCGGAACGAGTGCTGCATGAGTTCAAACAGAGTTCCAATGCCCGTGGGGATGCAGTGCTTTTGCTGCGAAATAGCGTTGTGCCCTTTGCCCAATTTCACGCGATTACAACAATACGCGAATTGAGTTTGCTAGAAAGAGTGAGCGATCGAGAACGATATGATATGATTGACATGCTGCTACAGCATGTATGTGCAGCGTACGATCGTCTCCAGAGCTTTGTATCCTCCGCTGTGCTTGTGACAACGGCAGTCTTGATTAAGAGAAATTGGCTTGCAATGAATACCAACGAAAGACGTCAAATGCTTGGCAATATTGCAGCATTATATCAATCAGATGGACCAAAAGCAAGTCTGATTGCAACAAAATTGTTGTTGGCATTCGTCACGGAAATGACAGGAGGATCGGATAAAAAAGCTTCAGCCATGGGCCAGCCATTGGCATTTCATAAAGCATGTCGCCAAGCTTTGGAAAATGATGGATTAAGAGATATTTTAGCACTGAGTTTGTCGTTGATTCAACAGCCATTAGCTCCTGAAGTATTACATCAAGGGTATTTACTTTGTGTTGAAATTTTGGCATGGCATGAAGTTCTTAATGACCAAGGAAGTAATTCGTGTTTGATTGAATTGCCAAATGATCAGTCGAAAGCACTATTATTACAGCCAAGTACTCTTTTACAAGCTATGAAGCAAACTTATGTTACTTATCCCAATGAAAGCAATTTAAGACATACTATTCGACAATTTCTATTGCAATTAGCGTCGCTTACTGGTGCAATCTTTGAATCGAGTGCTGAACAACTTAATTACTTGCAATTGCTCTTTATAGAGGCATTAAATATGCTCGAATGCAATCTTGGACAAGATACGAAAGAAGCTGAAGTGATTGATATGTGTCAATTGGTTTTACGTGTATGCAGTAATTGGGGTACACTTACAACAACAGAAATGGCAACTGGTTTAATTGAATCAAGTACACGATTGAGCTGTACATTATTGCAACTTGCAATTCAAAATGCTAGTACTACAACAACAGCGTCAGATATTTGGGAAATGGAAGGACTTGATGTACTTATTGATGCATGGAGTATTGTCATTCGTAAATGTGGAGAAACAAATCCAAGTTTGCATGAAGCTACAACTTCTGTTGTATCTCTTTATATTCAACTTCGATTGCGGATGTGTGGTCTTGATGCAGATGAAGATGAAAATGATGACATGGAAGAACTTGTTAGCAAAACTATTGTAGAACAAGTCGAACTTGTATCGGCACTTGCTCGTCTCCAACCAACACAAACTCTTACTTTGCTCCATAAACTTCTGGTACAAAAGCTCATCAACTTACATCGTATTAACCTTGAGATAGACTGATATTGTATCAGAACGTAGCTCATTTCCAAATCCAACCGTAGAAAATCCTCAATACAGTCAACTCCTTGAACGAATGCATTTTCTAGTGCTATTTAGTGGAATCGTGCTTGCTGATGATTTTCGTGGTGAAAAACCAGCTATGCCATCTTGTTATGCTGGAGTTGCTCCACTTGTCACTCAAGTGGTTGGTTTATTGCTTCAGATTGCAATTGATGAAATGAATCTTGTACGTCAGCAACCACACTCACCAGCTTTAAGTCCATTTCTCTCGGAACAACTTTTACAAACAATTATTCGAATTAGTATGACGTACTTTTGCCAAGAACCCAATTCGTTGCCAACACAAATTCAATCAACTTTTCCAAATGAATCGGTTGTACAAGTACTTTTGCAAGTGGCTATTGTATACTTGACTTCGTGGCCAACCCAACCACACATTGTCACTTATGCAATTGACATTCTACTTATATTCCAAAACCCATCGGGAGCCCATCAAGTTCTTTTGCAAGCAGACTTTACTACTCTCGTTAATAGTATTTTTGATGTCAATGCTGCATTGTTCCGCAGACTTTCAAGTCAAAATCGTGGACTTTTACTCGAAGCATTGGTGCGTATTCTAGTTGCAACACCTCAATCTGCAGCAACTTTGCCACAGCTTACAGCTACTTGGTTTGACACAATGCAGCGTTTAAGTGCTTCCCAAGGCGATGTAAAAGCTACCCATGCTATGGAACAACAAACTGAAGTTTTGCTTGAAATGCTAACTGGTGTAGCCAGAGCCTCGGAAAGGTATATATTTCTTAATTTTTTCTATTGTAATAATACTCTTGCAGTCGAAGCCATGAACACATAACTCAAGTGGTCTTGCCGTATTTCCCAGTAATTGTTCAACTTCTCCACAAATTCCATGATGTTGCCATTATTGTGACGCTAGTGCTCAAGTTTGCATGTGATTTTGTTGAGGCAAACATAGCGTACGCTAATGCAAGCAATGCAATGACAATCTACCAAGGCTGTCATGAATTAATTCGAGTCTATACTTCATATAACCAAGGCCGTTCATCCCATATCGCTAATGCAGAAGAAGAAAATTTTGAAGATGTATTGATGCTCTTAACTTTACTAAGTCATTTGGTGTCAAAGGACGTAATTGACTTTGCAGAATCAAATGAAGTATCAATGCAATCCCAATCGGTATTTTACACTACAAAACCTTGTTTTTTATAATGAACTCTTAGATGAATTTAGTAGCAGACGTTGTATTTGCTGGTCTTCATCAAGTGATTCCACTCATGACTGCTTCCTTGCTACAATACCCACGATTGAGTCTTCAGTATTTTACTTTGGTTTCTTACCTTGTGGATGTATATCCTGATAAACTTTTGCATTTATCACCCGATTTACTTGAAATGCTACTACAATCTCTTGTAGTTGGGATGCAACACACCGAAAATGAAATCATTCGGTATAGTTTCCAAGCAGTCTCAGAGCTTGCTTCATACCATTTCAAGCATCACAAACACCAAACATCAAGTATGTTTGTTACTTTTATCAATGTGATTTTGCGATTGATGGTATTTGAAAGCTGTTCTTCCGTGGTCTTGGATGGTTGTGCTGTAGCTCTTTATCCACTTTTACTAGTGGAAAAAGAGCAATTTTATAACATTGCCTCTACATTTTGCTCTGAATTTCCTCCTGAACTACAAGAACAACTTATGAATGCTTTTAGTGCTCTAAGCCAACACATTGTCCAAGGTGATTCTATTAGTGCCACCCGAAAATTACGAGCTTCATTTAAAGAACAGATTTATTCTTTTGTAGCTCATGCTAGAGGATATATTCAAATCAAATAGCACTACTTTTCTTTCTTGTTTTGTTTGGCAAGGACTAGTTTATTCCACTCATTTGCATCATCCACCGAAAATTGAGCTTCTTTGTATTGATCATATTTGTACCAGGCAAAGGCAAGACCTCCAGCTACAGCCCATGAACCAATTCTACAATCAAACAATTAACTATATGAACTTAGTTTCTTCCTTACTTGAAGCCCCGTGATTGTCCTTGTCCCCCCAGCCATTGCATCATCTTTACCGATTGTAGAGTGGGATAATTATCTACTTGATGATTTTTTTTCATTTTGTAATTTTCATGATTTGGTTGATATTGGTCTTATTAACTTTGGTTGATGGACGATGTTTTTGTCCACCAATATGCAGCTATCCTCCTTGTGGTTCGAATGCTGGTGGCTACCTTCGTAGTTATTGCAATGATCTTGAAGCTCAATCAGAATGTACTCGTGCCAATGCTATGGTGACAGATATGATCAATTCCATGGGTCAAAATGCTGATGATTATTTACGTGGAATTTTGAAAAAGAATTCATCCATGAGTGCGGAAGAAGCTTCATATTTAAGAAGTAAACTCAGTGAAGCGATGGAATGGGGTAAACCTGTTGGTGATTGCTCGGATGGATTAGCTACAAATACTCATTTAGCCGATGTCAATGATATTTGCTTCTCTCAACCTCTTTTTCAACAATGTGATACGCTAGCCAAGACTGTACCACAATACTTTAGCAATATTCACAATGTACTTACTGAACGATTACTTGATGAAAAGGCTGCTGGAATTGTTCAAAATGGAGCATTGACACCCATTGCGAGTGAATTTGTTCAAGTAATCAAAGCCAGAGATACCATTCAACGCGATGAGAATAAAATACGCTGCAAAGGCTATAACTCTATTGTGGATATCATCAAAACGCACTCCAAAGCAACAATGCCTCATATCTACACCGCTATGGGAATTCTCATACTCGCACTAGTTTTATCTTAAGTTTAATAAATGTATTCACAATCAAATCAAATACGCTAATTCTACCGTAAATATCATCAAATCTCACTCAATAATACAATATCAGTGTATTAACAGCCACCTAGTAGTTTTCTTTGGTATAAAAGTGTATTTACAATCAAGAAATTTTCATATCGTCAATCGAACATGATTTTTGTGTGTTTTTCTCTGTGGACACGTAATCAAATGAATCTAAGAATGAATGCCTGTTATGTGTAGATGCTGTTTGATTGTCAATTGAAGAGTGGGATTTTTAAATTCGTTGAATTGTACAATTTGAAGCATTTTTTATTTTAATGCGGCTTTGTTACACCTACGTATTGTTATTTGCGATTGTTTCTGTGGTGCATTCTCGATGCTATTGTCCTCCACAATGCAGTTTTCCAGTCTGCTCTTCTGCTAGTGACTTTCGTCGTAGTTCTTGCAACGATCTCGAAGCTCAATCGGAATGTAATGTGGCTAATCAACAAGTTACTGATATGACAAACTCCATGGGTCTAAATGCTAATTTATACCTCGAAGGTGTATTACTCAAGAATGCTTCTGTCACTCCACAACAAGTTTCATATTTACGAAGTAAACTCAGTGAAGCTATGGAATGGGGTAAACCAGTCGGTGATTGTTCCAATGGTCTTGCTACCAATACCCACTTGGCCAATGTCAATGATATTTGTTATTCTCAACCTCTCTTTGATCAATGTGATGCACTCGCCAAGACAGTACCTCAATATTTTAAGAATATTCACAATATTCTCACTGAACGATTACTAGCCGATACATTAAATAGCTCGGTTCCTGGTATTGTACAAAATGGTAACTTGACTCCACTTGCACTTGAATTTGTGGAAGCAATGAAAAATCGCGATTCAATTCAACGTGAAACAAACAAAATTCGTTGTAAGGGATACAATTCAACAGTGGATGCAATCAAAAACTCTTCAAACTCCATTATATTGTCTCCAATCTTTATGGCGCTATTGTTTTTGGCATCTATTGCTGTATGATAAAATACTAATCCATTCAATATTCTACTACTATCAAATATATAGCCTATTTCAAAATCATCTTAGATGTTGTTAAATCTTTGAGCAATGAACCAAGAGTTGTAAAGTAAAACAAAGTACTTGTAATTAAAAGAGACAAGTGTGTGTTTACCTCATTTTAAGATAAGCATTATAATGTGGAGAGTTTACACTAGTGGTTCTTCATAATCAAGGATTGCAAGGTATTAGTTGCCTATTTGTTGAGGCTAAAACACTTTACAGCCTAGTATTTTGGCAGAGTTTACAAATCTGTAAAAAAATCAATTTGGGTATCAAGGATTCTCACTGTTCCTTGAAGATACTTGATTATCCTCTGCAACTTTTAAGTCCAACTTTTTTAAAAACTAAAAAGTTTTTTCATTTCTTGAATTTCATGCTAAGTCTACTCTTTGTGCTATTAACTTTGGTTGATGGACGATGTTATTGTCCACCAATTTGTAGTTTTCCTCCTTGTGGTTCGAATGCTGGTTGGTACCTTCGTAGTTATTGCAATGATCTTGAAGCTCAATCAGAATGTACTCGCGCCAATGACATGGTGACAGATATGATCAATTCCATGGGTCAAAATGCTGATAAATATTTACGGGGTTTACTTCATAACAATACTTCTGTAAGTGCCGAAGAAGCTTCATATTTAAGAAGTAAACTCAGTGAAGCAATGGAATGGGGTAAACCTGTTGGTGATTGTTCTGATGGTCTTGCTACCAATACCAACTTGGCTGATGTCCTTGATATTTGCTTCTCTCAACCACTTTTTCAACAATGCAATTCTCTAGCCCAAACTGTGCCACAATACTTTAATAACATCCATAATGTGCTTACAGAACACTTGATCAACGAAAGTGCGAGTGGCATAAGTGAAAATGGTGCGTTGACACCTCTTGCAATGGAATTTGTCCAAGTCATCAGAGTTCGAGATACTATTCAACGTGAAGAGAATAAAATACGCTGTAAAGGCTATAACTCTACTGTGGACATAATTAAAACTCATTCAGTGGCAACAAAGCCCCAAGTTCCATTCTCCTATGTGCTGACCTTGCTTGTAATTATAACCTTAGCATTGCTTTAAAGTAAGAAAAAAATAGGTCTTTCAATAATTCCTTTACATGTTCTAGTACTAAATCGATAGCTGTCATATTTATCAAACCATTATAAAGCACCATACATCAAAAGAAAAATATATTAAGTCGCTTATAAAGTGTTGCTCGAACTTGATTTTCTTTGAGAAATCACTTGTTTTCTTGATTACCATCTAGACACTACAAGACAAAGTGATAAACAGTGGTATTTTTTATCATTTAATATCAAGTGTCATTTTTTATTTTAATGCGGCTTTGTTACACCTACGTATTGTTATTTGCCATTGCATCAGTAGTGCATTCTCGATGCTATTGTCCTCCACAATGCAGTTTTCCAGTCTGCTCTTCTTCTGGAGACTTTCGTCGAAGTACATGTAATGATCTTGAAGCACAGTCCGAATGTAATGTAGCCAATGATCAAGTTACCGATATGGTCAATTCAATGGGTCTAAATGCTAATTTATACCTCGAAGGTGTATTACTCAAGAATGCTTCTGTCACTCCACAACAAATTTCATATTTACGAAGTAAACTCAGTGAAGCTATGGAATGGGGTAAACCTGTTGGTGATTGTTCTAATGGTCTTGCTACCAATACCCACTTGGCCAATGTCAATGATATTTGTTATTCTCAACCTCTCTTTGAACAATGCGATTTACTCGCCAAGACAGTACCTCAATATTTTAAGAATATTCACAATATTATATCTGAACGATTACTTGCTGATGCATTAAAGGGTTCAGTATCTGGTATTATTGAAAATGGCAATTTAACCCAACTTTCACGTGAATTTGTCCAAGCCATGAAAAATCGTGATTCGATTCAACGTGAAACAAACAAAATTCGTTGTAAAGGCTACAATTCCACAGTCGACACACTCATAAATTCGTCATCAAGTTGCCATTTCCTATCTTCATTTTTACTATTGGTCCTCGCTCTCATTTCCAGTTCCCAATTTCTCTAATTGTACTGATTAAATTTTCATCAATTCCTCGTCTTGTCGAAAGTGAATTTCAATCCGTCCATTCATCATAGCAAGTATCCTCCTCATACGCTTTAACTAACCACAAATACCTAGTAGCCTCAATAATCGTGACTCGTTCACACAATTTAGATGGAAATATGATCATGTGGTCATGTCTGCACCGGCAATATCACATTTAAGTCCTCATTGACACCACACTTCTATACACTCTTCGTACTACTTATTACAGCTCTTATTACTACTACTTTATTTACATAAAAACCATTAAGGTAGATATTATTATCGAATATGAAGTTTTAAGAAGAAAGGACAAGAAGACGATAGTACTATTGACGTCCACCAGCAACTTGACTCTCAAATTTCATACTCTCGTCCACATATACAAAATATAAGATTAAAATTGATACTCTCCTCAGTGTTGCTGATTGCGGTATTCGAACAAGATCACTTTTGAATTTGCCGCGTGATGCAGAGGTACGAAGACGGGGTCGCGGCATTGGAAGCGGGCATCGCGGCCCAAAGTCAAGGGGGCGAACGTAGAGCGGACGAGTGCTTTAACAAGGCATTGGGGCTGTTTAAGGAGGCTTTGAATACGACGTATGCGACTGCAGATGAAAAAGTAGCTGCAGCAACAATCAATGATAAGATGCGTGAGTATGTTCGTATGCTTGAAGGACCACGAACGATCCCACGGGGAACACACACGGATGTGAATATACTAGATATGAACAAATTGCCAACACGCTTTCAACGAATTCAAAATGCATTCATGAAGTAAGTCGAATATAGTGGATAATGGGTGCTGATTGTGTTGATTGTAGTTGCAGTGGATTTGAAGGAAGAGATGTTTTTGAAAGTTTGCAAGGCACGTTTGGATTTCAAAAAAGTAATGTGGCAAATCAAAAAGAACATGTAATGCTGCTTTTGGCAAATTTTGCAGTAGATATATCCGAAAATGCAGTGACTGAAGCAATTACGAAATTTCGTGCACGTTTGTTTGATAATTACACGAAATGGTGCAAATATGTCAAGGAATCACCCAAAACTGGTGGCGATCTTGTTGATATCGCTTTATTCTTTCTTATGTGGGGTGAAGCAAGTAATTTTCGACAAACTCCAGAACTTCTTTGCTGGTTATTTCATAATTTGGTTAAAGATGTGAGAGGATCACAAGCAGAACCAGGATCATTTCTTACTACTTATATTCGACCAATGTATTTGGAGCTGCAAAAAGAAAGTGACAAGAAAACTTCACTTGGACAACGTGCTCCACATACTGAATTACGCAATTACGATGATTTTAATGAGTTTTTCTGGACCAAAGCTTGTTTAAAATATACTGCTGCCAATATTGCTGAAGCTTTTGGAAGTGTGGACAAAAAAGGTCGTCCCAATGTTGTCAAGAAAACATTTCTTGAACGTCGAAGCTGGTTCCGTGCACTTCTTTCTTTTCGACGTATTTTTTTGACGAATCTTTTACTCTTTTTGGCCACGATTGCATTTTCACTAAACATGGTTTTTGTATGCCCTGACAATCCGATTATGTATGGCACTGGTGTCCCTGATGGTGCTAAAGTGTTGGGCAAAGCCTATACGTCTGGATCGAAAGTTGGAGATAACACCGATGAGCAAAGTCAATATTTCAGTGCTGATGAGGATGGATTCGTCAATCAATGCAACGTAGCTAAGCTGACTACCTGCCTTGGGATTGATGTCTTGTCAACCACTACGTTTACCACGACACCTACAGACTTTCGACAACTTATGAACGATGTACCATTTACAAATTGTCTTGATCTTGTGACGGGGCGTTGTACGTGCTACTTAGACCTGCTTGAAACCTGTTTCTCTCAAAAAGGGGAAGCCAAAGTTCTAACAAAAAATGACGAAGATGTTCTTGTTATGAATCCAAAAGCACAAAAATATGACAATAGTAAATGTCTGCCAAATTGGTACAAAAATGCACGAAATGTCATCATCAAAGGTGGCAAGGGTCAGTTGAATTGTCAGGCATGCCAATGGTCACTAACATCGCTTTCATCAACCTTTCCTATATTTTTAGGAAAAGTTCTTGATTTCAGTCGTCCAGACCTTGGACCTCTTTTGCTTCTTGGCGCTGGTAGTTTAATAGGTCTTGCTATTTTTTGGCAATTACAAAATCGTCTATTCTCTGGGATTGGTATTGGATATGTTGGGCGATCTCTTTATGTTCCATTTATGGTCCAATGCCGATACACTTGCTTTTGGATTTTTCTGTTTATCATTAAACTTTGGTTTGACTATCGCTTCATGATTAAAAGCTTGGTCGAGACATCGCTTTTTGTTTATGTATCTGATCCAGAAGAGTACCTTAAAGTCGCATACTTTATGCTGCAAATTCCGATCTACAATTATTTGTACATTTTCTTCCTATGGCTTCCAACATTCCTTGTTTTTATGTACGATGCCCAGATTTTCTACGCTGTATTCTCTGTCTTTTATGGTTCAGTGGCTGGGTTTAATCTCAAGATCGGTGAATTGCGTTCATTTTCCGTTCTTCGTTTGTCGTTTGGATCGATTCCGAAAATGTTTAATCGTAAAATGGTTGCAAACCTTATCGAGCCTCCTAAAGACAAATCAAAGAAGAAGATGGACAAGAGCGATGAACCGATGATGCCACCAGAGCGACAATTTTTATCAATTTCCAATGATAATGGATTGTCCCCACTCAAAGTAAAGACAACTGCCTATAGTTCACTATTGGAGCAAGATGCGTTGAGTGAACGTGCTACTGAAGTATTGTCCATGGCCGACCTTCCACAGGACAAACCACACCGACAGTCAACCTCATCATCTTCTTCTTCATCAATGGCTGCACTAGACACAGTGTTTGGTTTGACTGGACCAATGTATCAACGGACAATTCCTTTTGCGATGGCATGGAATCAATGTCTTGTAAGCATGCGTGAAGCTGATATTCTCAGTAATCGTGAACTTCGAGTTTTGCGTTATCTGATTGATGCGGCTTCGGAACGTATTTACATGCCAGTGTTTTTGACTGCTGGCAAATTGGATGAGTCTATCAATATTGTCCTTGAATGCTCAGCTGTGTATACGAGACTTGAAAAGGACAAGAAGAAAGACAAGGCCTTAGAAAAAGTTCAAAAAAATATGATTGATCGACTTCAAAAGGATTCACTTCGTCTTCAAGCAATCTATGGATCGTACATTTTTACGTCAAAAGTATTAAAAGTGCTTCTTGGTGATCGTCATCAAGAAATATACTCTGTCTTTGCCTTCGTGGAAGAATCAATTATCACGAAAAATGTACTAAAAGGTTTGGTTTTAAGTGATCTTCACGCCATTCGCACTGCTTCGTCCACTCTAATGCAAACTATTATGTCCGCCAAACGTCAAAGTTCTCTAACCAAGGTTATCGCCAAGGCCATTGATCAAATGGAAACTCTTGTTTCGCTTTTTAAGAATGTTGTGCGTAAGCAAGATGAGCTTGTTGTTACCCTTGACAATGTCACAAAAACACCTGAAGGATTCTTTGATCATTCTTCTGGCGCTAAGTACCCACTTAAGCAACTTCAAGCTATCTTGGATGATGAAGCTGCAATGGATCTCGTATCTCGAGCTTATTATCTTCTCACTGTGGATAACGTTGATGCTGAGCCACGCTCTCCAGAAGGCAAACGTCGTTTACGCTTTTTTGCAAACTCACTCTTTATGGCAATGCCTGAAGCCAAGCCCATCGAAAACATGCACTCCTTTTCGATTGCAACGCCATATTTCAATGAAATTGTGCTTTTTAGCCTTGATGAATTGACTTCGGACAATGA
This sequence comes from Thraustotheca clavata, assembly GCA_002081575.1. Taxonomy (NCBI): domain Eukaryota; phylum Oomycota; class Saprolegniomycetes; order Saprolegniales; family Achlyaceae; genus Thraustotheca; species Thraustotheca clavata. The sequence goes on along the minus strand of JNBS01000675.1, from coordinate 4,022 downwards.
CGACATGATTAAGCTTCTTTATTACCTCCAAACCATTCATCCGTTTGAATGGACAAGCCTTTTGGAGCGTTGTGGCGTTGCTGATACTGCTGAAGCCATTGCTAAATTCCCTCAAGAAGTTCAGCTTTGGGCCTCTTATCGTGGGCAAACACTTGCACGCACAGTGCGTGGTATGATGTATCACGAAGAAAGTATTCGTTTCTTGGCATGGCTCGAAGTAGGTGAGAATGAACCCATGCATGCTCGTGGCTGCCATTGCAAGCGATGCGAATATCTTGATGAAATGGTGGCACTCAAGTTTTCTTATGTGTGCACATGTCAAATTTATGGTGTCCAAAAAGCAAACAATTCTCAACAAGCAACCGATATTGATTTCTTAATGAAGCGCCATCCTGGCTTTCGTGTGGCGTATGTGGACAAGAAAAATATTAAAGATGCTGAAGGAACTTCTATTACCAAGTATTACTCAGTCCTCCTCAAGGCTGTGGGAGATTTGATTGTAGAAGTTTATCGCGTCGAACTCCCTGGTAACCCTATCATCGGTGAAGGCAAACCAGAAAACCAGAATCATGCAGTCATCTTTTCTCGAGGAGAGTTTGTGCAGTGTATTGATATGAATCAAGACGGGTATCTGGAAGAGTGTCTGAAAATGCCAAACTTGTTGGCCACAGTGGATGATCCAAAGCACAGTAAGAAGGCCCCAGTGACCATTATTGGATTCCGAGAATATGTGTTTACTGGTGGTGTTTCCAACTTGGCCAATTTCATGCAAATCCAAGAACTCTCATTTGTCTCGCTTGGGCAACGTATGCTTGCAATGTTCCATGTCCGTCAGCATTATGGACACCCTGATGTGTTTGATAAAGTTTTTGCAATGACTACTGGTGGTACGGCTAAATCGTCCAAGGGCATCAATTTATCAGAAGATATTTTTGCTGGGTTTAATACAACGCTTCGTGGTGGTCGTGTTACTCACGAAGAATTTATTCAAGTTGGTAAAGGTCGTGATGTGGGCATGCAACAATTGGCTCTATTTGAAGCCAAGTTATCCTCTGGTGCTGGTGAATGCGTGACCTCACGTGATGCCATGCGTATGGCGCTTCGTCTCGATTACTTCCGTCTCAACTCTTGGTTTTATGGTAATTTGGGTTGGTACTTCACTCAAACGATGACTGTGTTTGCGATTTATGCGTTTATCTATGGTAAAATGTACTTCTGCCTCAGTGGTCTGGATAAATTTTATCTCCAAACTGGTCGAATGGGTATTTCTGGTGTCCTTAATACTTCATGGGCCCTCCAATTCGGCTTTCTTCTAGTCGTCCCAGTCATCGCAGTTATTGGTGTTGAACGTGGTTTCCGTCATGGTATCAACTATTTGCTGTGGAATGTGCTTACTTTGGGACCTCTGTTTTTCACGTTCCAAATGGGCAATCGTATGCACTACTTTGATCGTACTCTTATTCATGGTGGTGCCAAGTATCGTGCTACGGGTCGTGGGTTTACCATTAAGCATGAGAAGTTTGCAGAACTCTTTCGTTTTTACGCCTTTAGTCACTTTTATCGCGGGGTTGAGCTTGGAGTCCTATTACTTATTTGGTCCTCGTATGGTACATTCTCATGGTGCAATTGCTCCTGGACGATGGATAATGATTTTTATAAGAACGCTCAACCACTACCTGAAGAATGGAATAAGCGATGCTATGCTGCTCATTATCAACAGTGTGTTGCTCCAACAGAACAAAGTTACGGAATCATGAGTTATTCATTGTGGCTTGTTGCAGCGACTTGGCTTTGGGCTCCATTCCTTTTTAATCCAAGTGGTCTTGACTGGGACAAAATTATTGAAGATTACTCGGATTGGCAAAATTGGCTTCAAACCAAGAACGATTCGACTCAAAGTTGGCTCGGTTGGTGGACTTCTGAAGTCTCAGCTATGGAAACATCTACTGGGTTTTCACGATTTGTCTTTTTCATGCGCAAAATGCGATTTTTCTTTCTCGCATTTGGCATTTATTTGCACATGATGTACCGTATTGTATATGCTGATCGTAATCAAGTCGTTGCCACTGATAAGAGTGCCAATACGCTTGCCTTGATGACTCCATACATCATTGTTGGTGGTCTCTTTGTCCTTATTTTACTTCTCACTTGCGTTGGCTACGTCTCAAATCGCATCACAAAGAAATGGAACAAATCATTTAAGCAAAAGCGTCTTCGTCGACTGAAATTCAACTTGAGTCTTATTGGGTTGTTTGCATTCATCATTATGCTCATCTACTTAAACTTGGCTGATATCTTTGAAGCCTCACTCGTGATAGCAATTACAAGTTATTGGTTCCTCCAACTCATGCTTGCAAGACTCAAATACTCTCATGTGATCATTGAAACAATGGCCTTCTTCTATGACACTGCAGTTGGTTGGATTGTGTTTGGACCAGTGCTCTTTATTGCAATGTTCATGCCGTTCCTCTCTGCATTCCAACAGCGTGTTATGTTCAATTCTGCATTCACTTCAGGCCTCGAAGTGTCCAAACTGTTTGCTACTGAAAAATCCAAAAAGAATTAACTCCAATACACATTTTTTCTTTCATTGTTATACAAAATATATCATTTTTTTTTGTTATCTTGATTTAAGTAAAGAACAAGTTGAACCTCTACAAGATCGTTAACCTTAGAGTTTGTATTATGGCCCATTGTTGTACAAAATGTATCACTTTTCATTTCTTGATTTGAGTATAGAATTACGTTGAACCTTTACATCATCGTTAACCTTAGTTTGTATTAAAATATGCTGCGAAAGATAACAGGACTGGTGCTGCATCGTCGTTGCTGTTCAGCAATTGCACTTGATGGTGTGAGCCCCAAGATTAGATTACTTGTAAATGAGGGAGGCAATATTCATTGTAGGATTATTAGGTAGTATTTTGTATAGGAAAGAAAAAAGAGCTTTCAACCAGACCAGTTGCACAATGTATCGCCAAGGCATATTTTTGCAAATAATCAATTGAGGTAATATACCATTAGGGCAATGTAGAATGGAACAAATTGATGTTGCTGGGTTTGGTACTGTAAGCTTGTGTTTCCTGGTTGACAATTGATGTATAGATTACGATTACATTTTATGCCATTACATAGTTGAGCTGCAACGATTGATATATGACATGGCAAAAACCACTTTAATTGAGCACAATCGGTACCCTGAAGGATTAAGTCAGCTCAAATCCCGTCATTTGCAATACGAGGTTTTGCAATAGATATTGAAAAAGCTTTATTATGTAAAATCAGCTCTCATCAAAAGTTGTCTTACATGGGTACTTTGGTGATGTGATGTAAAATAATTGCAATATTTATTAGGCGTATTTCGTGGTCGTAAACATCTTACCAAGGATGAAATTTTTCAACTTTACAATGGGTTCCGCGATCTATCGTGATCGTTCAATGAAGCCACTCAACGATTTATTTTCTGCATCACATGCTTGTTTATTTGCTGATGTAATCAATTCTTCATTGACGAAAATATTACGTTTGAGCCACAAGCTGTTCATGAGGTAAAAGATCAAGAACACCAAGGATATCTTGTATTATTGTGTAGGACTTAGATTTAGCAATTGGTGATGTCCATTCAAGCGGACGATTGCATAAAGCCGTCGTGCAAGATTTACCCAAATATATGGAGCCAAATAAGTCTCTAAGAAGTCTATTGCAACGTTATACTGTGTGGAATTAAGAGAAGAAAGTATTAATACTAAGTATGATTAGGATGAAGGGAAAAAGTTATTTGTGCTCACTAACAGCTCATTTCGATATATTGAGGCTGGTCTCACCTATATGGTTGGGGACGATTGGCGAAAGGTTTGCCTTAATAAAAGTTTGCATTCTAATATTTAGTTCTTTGAAATTACATTAGTAAGTGCTAAGAAGCCTGATTTTTACACACGTCGCTACACATTTCGTTTTTGACATAGATAAGGGTCAAGTGAAAGTACCGTTTTCTAAATTACTATTACTACTTAAGTATGGCT
>JNBS01000674.1:0-29570 GCA_002081575.1 Thraustotheca clavata | reverse complement strand
CATTCTTTCTTGTCTTTCGTTCTTGTTCTTCACGAGAAATCCATTCAACACCCTTTTGAAGCATAACTTGATACGAAGACATGAGATGGGAAAGCCCATTGTTTCTTAACTTGGCAATGAAAGCCATTTCAACGATATTCGGGTCCAAGACAAACACACCAGAAGCACGGGAAGAGAGTAAAATGACAGTACCAACGTGCTTGTAGCGAAGGCCCCGAGCACAATAAGCATGAATAACACGCTTTGGATTACCCACAACAGCATCCCCATCGTTTACAATACGATAAGCATTTGGCACAAGCTTGTTAAAGCACTTGGCAAAAGCATGATTGCCAACACGAGGTGAACCAAAGTTGTACATGACAATATCTTCATTAGTCGAGTAGGCAACATCAAAAGCAGCAATTGTAGCCAAAGCACCACCAAGAGAATGCCCCGTAAAGTAAAGTTGTACTTGTCCTCCCATTTCTTTCATGGTAAGAGCAAGAACACGCTTTAATTCAGCTCGCACCGTGAGGTAAGCACTCCAGAAACCTCGATGAAGACGAATCTTTTCAAATTCAGGGTGATTATGAGCAACAAAATCAGCAGGAACAAGACGATATTTGACATCCGTGACTGCATTTTTGCCTGATTGAGTACCTCGGAAGACAACCACAATACGTTTGTCACCCTTGAGCACATAACCATAGGTATCAGACTCAGCATCATAAAGTTCTTGGACAAGAGTTAATCCATCTTGAGCAAATACATCCAAGTCCAAAGTTTCATAGACAGCAGTAGCCATGTTGTACATACGTACACCAGTCTCAATGCAAAAAGCATGAGGGGCTTTCCATGCTGAGGTTTCTGACTTGCCGTAAGATTGTCCTTGATAATCACGGGATTGAGCAGCTACTGCTTGCTTGAGATGAGCAAGTTCAAAGTCACGCATTGGTCCATTGGTGAGCAAAGGCAAATTTGAGCGTTCTCGACCATAGTAAACTGCTTTAGCTGGGTTCACAAACGTAGGTGGAAGGAAGACGAGAAGAATGACCCATGTGCATGTACGAAGCATCAATTGCATGGATAAATCTGTCATGAGTGCATATCGAGAAATAAAAGTAGATACACGAGGTACTGGATCAGCAACGAAAGCAACAAAGATAAAGATGTAAGTGACAGCCATACCAATGTAGTAAAGAAGACGAGCAGTAAGTTGTTCAGGACGAGTACGAGTATAACTTTGATTACGAAGTTTATTGCGAACATTGACCATCACACCACGGAAGACAGCAGCAGCCAACATAGCCAAGATGAAATCCATCATTGATGAAATGTACACTGGAGCAAGGTAGAAAGACAAGAGGTAAGCAATTAAACCAAAAAGCCCAACAGTGACCTTGACACATACGAATCGAAAGCTGAAAATACGTTTGCGTTGCATATCAATGGCGAAAAGAAGCCCAAGAAGCCATAAACCAGTGGAGGTAGAAGTCCAAGCATGGGAAAAGAGATAAATTGTTTGATTTGAAGCATGAATGCTAAACCAGTTGGAGAGATAAAAGATAGGCACAGAACTTAAGATGTTGGTAAAGAGGATAAAGACAACGACTTTGCGTTCAGGAATATTGTGTTCGTTGGATGGTTGTTTAGATTTACGATTCAAGTAGAACCAAAGACCAAAAAAGACAAAATCAAGCACCCACACAATAAAGTCAATGACATCAGTGATCTTTTCAACGTACGAGTGATGGGCAATCAATTGGAGTTGAGGAATTGGTTTAATAGAGATAGCAGGATTGATTGCACTTGTGCTGAATTGAAAAGTACCATTGAGTTCAAACGAATGGTTCTTTGCTTCAAGCTGGAATGGCTTGGAAATATCTTGATACCAAGGGAAATACACAAGTGGAAGTAAACCAGCTAAAGTAGAGGATTGAGAAGGCACAAGCATGCAATCCGAGTCTGTGCAATTGCAACCAAGTGTTTTATAACCAGTAAATGCTTCAAGAACTTCATTATCATCAACACTAAAGGTAATGTCGTACGTCACATGAAGAGCATTAAGACCATTTGGATTTAAAATATCTTTGGAGGCCGAGCAAAAATCACCTTCGATAGAGACAAAGCGAATAGCTGTTGGAAGATTGGTATTTACATAACTATTGACTTGATATGCCGTGTTATTGATTTGGGTAGTAACACGACGTGTAAATATAACTTCAGTTTGAGCCATTTCAAAAGGAAACCAAAGCAAAATAATACTACAAGCAAAAGCTGCAATAAGAGAATAAAAGATGTATTGAATCCAGCCTATAAAATCCAATAAATCTATTGCACTAATTAAATGAATAAATACCTTTGGACATGGTTTCCATAAAGATTTTAGCTGATGCATCCAAACCATAAGCAGTATCAGGCACTGATTTTGAAAACTACAATAAGAAGCATAAAATCCATCACATTATAATTAATACCTGTTTGACATTGATGTACAATTCAGCATTGGGAATGACACCATCAGCAGGTGCAATATCATCAGGCAAAGTAGGTTGTTTTTGAGTATGTGGTACATGATGTACATTGTGTTTATTTTCACGTTGTTGTTTGGTAATTTTTCCATCATCATACGCATGCTTCAACAGTGTGACACCAGGTACAATCAAGTTGACCATGAGCACAGTAATGACGAATGCCCAGCCCCAATCTACTCACATCATAAGCAATTTCTCCTTTTAAATGTGTGCTTCCTACTTGACAGAATACATTGCCCAATGCCATCACCAAGGGTAGCATCACATTGAAAGAGTACAGGAAAGCATTGACAATTGCCAATCGCACAACCAGGTTGACGACGGAACATACCAAAGGCACCACCACCCGTACACGTATTCATCTCATCGGATGTCGCGTCTATTGCGTTCACAGACGCTAGCACACACACAAGCAACACCAATGTCCACTTGTTCATGCTAATTAAGAAGTGAAGTGCGCCATTCACTGAATTCCGCCACCAAGATGGTCATCCTCGCAATCTGATTGGACAATTATTTGTGATGGATTGAGTGATATGGCGACGCGCAATGATTTTTATGATAGGCTGTTGATTGTTTTGAGGGAGTATCCTTCGAAAACTGACCACATTGACTGAGAACCTTTGTCTTTGGATACTTAATATTAGAGGTTTCGGAAATAATGAAAAATGAGATAAAGAGGTGATTGTTTAAGAAGAGAGAGATGACATATTGATGTACACTACATACTGTAGTGAAGTAGAGATAAATGAGAGATTGGATAAGAAGTGGTGATGCGTTAGTATTTTTCACGATTTGTCCGGTTGAAGTACTGTAGATTTCCACCAGAACAAAGATACTGATTGGATGAAATTAGTTTGATCGGTTGTTTATACTGGTGTATATGTGAAAAATCATGTGTGATATGATAATGGAAACGTTAGAGATGACTGTAGTTGTGTAGTTCGATAATGGGATTTTTTTCTGTATTGAGAAATGGCATTTTGGCATTAAAATTGTTTTCTTTGGTGGCAATGCAAGTGAACGTATCAATGTTGTTATTTTGCTGATAGGTTGTAGCAATCAAGGTAGCTTTTTTATCAAGAAGAAACTGTGGTAGCAGAAAAGTATATCTCTCTGGCAATACGCCCACAGTATTCATTGCAATTGCTTTAGACATGCAATTTCATACAGAATGCATCAAGTTTAATGAATCTTAGCACAATATTACTCCTACAACTCAATCCTCTACCAACTTGTCAGTCTACACAATGCCCTATCATCTTGAAACAATCCACGACATCCAACTCATTTCAACACCAAGCAATAACTTCTTTATCTCAAACAATATCTCTATATCATTTGCTTTTGATAAGGTAGCAATTGCTCAAGATACAAGAAGAACAACAACAGCAGGGTTGCTGCACATCGCAAGAGAAAACATAAACCTTACAAAGAATACGTATCTTGAAGCTTATTGCATCTCCCCATGTCGTTTCTGGTCCATGTACATCTACGTGTCAATCTACAGCATAAATACACGATCCACCCACGTCCTGTACCTTCATACGTGCCCAAACTCCCTTTTTATCATCACACGCAATTGACACACAGAATCATTTCACCATCTGTTTCAAAATTCTATATCCGGATGACTGTTTCATTTTTAAATATCTTTAGTCGATGGCAGACGAGGTTGAGATCCTTCGCGCGGTGTTGCGTTGGTCCGAAGCAACGTGTCAAGCAACGTATTCGAGTGTCAAGCAGCATGAGATTCCAGTGGTACATCGTTTGTTGTCAGCTACAGAGTCAGTGGCTAAACGTGTGAATGCTGACAAGTGGTTGGGATCGTTGCATGAGTATGTGAACCCAGTGGCGACAACAATTGACCAGAAAATCAGTCGTCATGTCATCACGGCGTTGAATATTATGACACCAACAGACTCTACAAGTAAAAGTAGATCGTTGCCATCAGTACAACCACAACCAACTGAAGAAGAGAAAAAACTCAAGTCCGAATTGGATACTTTACAAGCAGTGTTGCGAATGATTCGAGTTGAAAACCATAATCTTCGACAAGTAGAAACAGAATTGGAAGTATTGAAAACAGCTTTGCATCGCTTTCATGAAGAAAATGATCAACTTTTACAAGATAATACGGCTGCTAATATTCAAATGCGCCATCTCAATGACAAAATTGATGAATTGCGTGGGACTATCACAACATTAGAAGCTGAGTTAGAAACAGCTCATGAAGAAACAAAACAAGCTAAAGACGAGTCAAAAGCTATGGAAAGTGACATGGAAACACTACGAAGTACAATCGACGCATTGAAACAAAAGAATGCAAACCTTCAGCAAGAACTCATTGATGTTCAAACATATCGTGAATCACAAGAAGGACAAAAAGTGAGTCAACTTGAAGCTCTATTAGCTGAAAGCAATTTACATAATACATTGCTCGAAGCAGAAAACAAAAAACTTAAAGTCAAAGCAGGACGCTCAAGCTCGCAAAAGACCAAGAACTTGGCTCGGACGCAAAGCGAGAATTTGGCTAGCCACTAACATCGTTGTTAGCTGCTCCATGGCATCAATATTTTTATGCCCAACATCAAGTGCAGAGGTTAGAGTCGCTGCCTTTTTATTTTCCATCTTAAGTACAGTACAAGCATCACAAATCCTACAAAAATTACTTATTTCCAATATAATATAAACACGTACCCTCGAAGATAGGCAAGTGGTTTCTTAGTGTGACAACGAAAAATATCAACAAGGCAATGTACGTCAATCTGCAATTGTTCTCGTCCACCACCTGATATGATCTACTCAGTGCATGAATATCCTTCCCGAGTAATCCATTTTACCTTGTGAGAAAGAATTGCATTCAATAAGAATCCATCTAATTCTTTCGCCAAACGCTGCCAAAATGTTTGAAAATGAGTATCACTTAAAGCTTGTTTAGCTTGAGTCTACATACTATTAGTCATTGTCAAATGTAGTTCATGTACAAGATGCTTTTGAGCCAAAGCAAGACCATTGCCCAATTCACTTGATACCTCAGGTATAATCCAGTCATGTGTACTTGGCATTGACCATATTGGGCTATTACGTACTGTTAGCCATGCGAAGAAAAGAAAATTATACCTAGATGCATAATGTTCCCATTGTTCCAAGACTGCAGTCACAGAAGCATTGAGCATATCAGCTTCTAAAGCATAGACTAACTTTTTGAAAAAAGCTATTTCACTCTCAAACATTGAGCCTTCGAGGACAAGTTCTTCATCATTTTGATGCACGTCTTCTTTTGTACCAACATGGTTCTTATTGTGATGCAATGCATGCCACATATTCTGTAGAATCAATTAGACTGAAATAGGTACGAAAATCATACCGAACCAGCAGAAAAAGCGGCCGAGAGTGCAGCAGTAGGAACTATAAGAGATGCTGGCCCTAGTAGCGTGTTTTTTACCTCTTGCGCTTTTTCTGCTTTAAGTAATATTGGTAGCCGCAATGGTTTTTGGATTTTCGCAGCTTTAGCCATTTGTAAAAGCTCCACAAATACTGCTAAGTTATCCCACTCCTCTAGTACTAGAGCTATATACGAAGCACTGTTTATAGCAGCGCCATAGCGATTCCATGTCTACTAGTATGATGAACCACGTTTTTGATAGAAATGAACACCTCAAAATTACTAACTCGTTGGGTTTTTGCAAAGGCTGCAATGAGAGTATAGCAATGACGCAAAAATGGTTTGACAACTTGTACAACATATTCATACCGATGAGGTGCTTCGGATAATGGTTGGAATCTACAATTTGATCAATTATTGATTTGATGAAAGTCTTACCGATCTATGAGCATTGTAAAGCAAGATGCAATTGCATACGCTGCATTTGTGACTTTGTTATCATCGTCAACAATGCAATCCCAAGCTGTATTGCTTTGTAGTGAGTTTGTGATGAATGCTTGGGCATAGTCACGATCGATTTCCATCCAAAGATTAAATATTTTAGGGGATTGAGAACAAATATCAAGTATGCCCGAGACGTTGCTTCGTTTTCCTGGTTGATATCCAAATTCAACACGTAATGTCTAATATAATTAGGTTATTATTGCATGAATTGTAGAGTATGTACATTTTCAAATGCAACAATTTCATCGATAGCATGACATAAAAGATGTTTGTTCTACAGGTCATATTAACATGATTAAGATACAAAATCATACCTCAACAATGAGTGGAAGCAAAGTGGTCACTTTGAGTTGAACAGGTTCCAATAAAGCTTGAATAAACTTTGTCTATAAATTTATTATAAATACTGAAAATTTAGACTAGAAGACCATAGCATCCAGAGGTTGTTTTGGAGTTGAGAAAGAGTTTAGTACAGGTGCAACATATCCTTGAATAAATTCATAATGGCCACTACAAACGTGATTAAAATTTTGTCAGTAATAATATTTACTTGAGAGCTTCAGTGATATATGTAAAAAACCACTCTGGTTTGGTAATGTCATTAGTCTTTTTAGAAGTATCAAAATGGTAGTGAAATCGTCTGACAATTGGCTTTGTAAGGCAATTCATAGCCCAGAGTTCCATTGTCTAAAGCAACATTAGGTAGAAATGAAAGTACTAAACGTACAGAAGTAGATGAGTCACCAATAGCTACTGATTCTAACGACATCTGAAGCTGAACTAATCGTTTAAATGTAGCTGAAAATTTTGAGCATTTATCAGCCTACAAAAAGGTAAACCTTTTAGTTACCAAAGTACCTACCTCTAATGTTAGTCTGCTTTCATTCAGTGAAAGAGGCCATTGTAAATCATCAAGAATTGCTTCAAGTTCTTTTGTATGATAGATTTGAAAAGCATGAGCCAGATAGTTTAAACGATCAGTAATCAATGTCTAGTCAATCAATTCAATCATTTCAAACAATAAATTCCATACACGTAATTTCAGATTTAAGCTTGTTTCAACTCCAAAAAGTTTTGGTAATGACGAATTAATCTCTGCTAATTCAACTAGAGCATCGATATTTCCTAAAATCATCATTAAACAACATATTATTCACATATATACCATCTTTTTCTTGTTTGGCTTGATTGCTAATTGTTTCAACTCGTAACAAAATCTTTAGATATTCAATTTCACTTTGTAAACTTGACAATTTTTCAGTTTGAGGTTCAAGTATTGCACATAATTGTCCAGTATGTTCCCTCAAAGTACTTAATTCATTATTTATTTCAGATGTAGTCGCCACAGAGTTGTTCATTAATGTATGCTGTTCCATATTATGATGTTTTTGCTTAGCCTGTAATTCCGGCAAAAGTTTATCCACTCGACGCTTTTCAATCTCTAAAGCCTCCAAGGATGCCATAGCTGACTGTAGAAGACTCTGCAATTGCCCCTTTTCATAGCAATTGATCTCATTCACTAGCATATCGAACTCCCGATCCATTGCCGTCATGTCCGATGCCATTGCAACACGTTAGTACAAATCAATTCATCCAATCACAATTCATTATTTCTTCTTCCGGATAAACTTTTTTAAAGTGATATTTAAATGGACAGGACTTCATAAACCTTTATAAAATGATATTCACAATATAAAGTTTGATAAGAGATGACATTTTTATTGGCATTTGGTAATTTTTGAGTGATAGAAAAAATGATGATGTCGCGCCTTGGACGTCGATCTCTTTCACTACGTAAGTTTGCTACGTTGGTGAGTAAAAAGGTTAATGGCAATACATGTCATGCTACAATTGAACGCTCGTTGGACAATAAAAAAGCGATTTTGTGCATTCCTGGAGCTCTTGGTGACGATATTTACGTATCATCTTTGAACTGACTGAACGCTATTGTAGGAACTGGGGCGACTGACTTTAGCTATCAATTAAAAGCATTTCAAGACTACTCTGTTGTTGCCTTTCATCCTGATTTTAAGCATACTACTTCAAAAGATTTGTTAAGACTCAATGCTCATGATGCTGCTGCCTTCATGAAAGAATTGGGTTTTGACAAGGTAATATGATATTTCTTAAGGAAAAGCTTAGAGTGTTTTAGTATTCAGTCTTAGCATGGAGTGATGGAGCGAATACTGCTGCCATACTTGCTGCAGAATACCCAAAGCAAATGGAACGACTTGTGTTGATGGGAGGCAATGTACTCTTATCAATATGCTTGGATATTTAATCATTTTTAGTCCTATCTTACTGATGAAGACCTTGGATTTTATAATTCTATTGCTGATGTCATGACATGGAATCCTAGACATCGTGATAGTTGTGCTGAAGCTCATGGTGGAATGGATAAGTTGCAAGATCTCTGGACAAGTACATTATCTGCATGATTTCCAAAGTTTAATGTATTATGCTAGAATGGCTTATTACAATGCAACAAATCATAGAAGAAGGCGGTGATCTTTGCACGTCCTATCTTCCAGATATTAAATGCAAAACTCTTGTCCTCCATGGCGAAATCGTAAGCTATACTCCAGCATTCAATTTTGTTAAGTAATTTCATTGATAGGACCCACTTGTACCTACTGATCATGCTCACTACATCAGTGAACGCATTTTGCACTCCAAGCTAATGTTCATTCCAAACGGCAAACACAACATTCATATGTCTCAAGCTGACATTGTCAACAACATTATCCGTGATTTTCTTGTGGAGGCTGATGACAAAGAAACCCACAGCCGAGAGTTTGCTGCTATGCCTCCCAAAGACCCAAAGGAACCCAAAGAAAAAATCCCTGTATACCATAGTGGACCACGTTGTTAAAAGTTAAAGGAAAAGCTAGAGCTAGAGCTAGTGCTTTTATCGGTGACTGATTTCCATGAAGCATTTGTAGTAAAGTCGACATTGGTGTCCATATCCCATTGAAAAGGAGCATAGTGCAATGGATCGTCAAATTCTAAAAGGCTATCGTTGTTGAGAAAGACAAGGCGGCGAGCATGTTCAGCCAAATGATGTTCCACATCTCCATTCATACATGCCTCACTACAATAAGTACAAGTCTTACATAATGTGCATCGACGAAGCAAGGTTGTTTGGGTTGATGAACAATTGGAGCACTCGACAATATTAAGTATCGTAGTACTCTTTTTGCCTTTGCGTTCCCATATAGTGAGTTCGCAAGCAGTGTCAGTCCAATTTGGTAGTGCAACACGTTTGATAAGGGAAAAGGACTTCATCACATCACATTCAAATTGTCTATCACCCGTTTCTCCATACCATTCACCAACTATTTTAAATTGTCAATACGATGCATGCCTGATATCTCTTACCATGAATTAAATATCGTCCTTTGTAATGACGAAGGGCATCACGTGCCATTGAAGATTTTGGTGGACTGCATAAGAAAAGAGTACGAGCTTTAAATGACGATTGTTCTAATACTTCGCCCCCACCACCATATACCTACATTGCTTTTAGATAACAATTAAAATGACGAAAATTACTCTTGTGAAAGGAGGAATCACTGGGTCGAGTGTTTCAATAATTTCATCTTCATCATAAGCTGCAGCGTTTTCAGACCATTTTAACTTGGATAAATCATCAAAAGCAACTACATCCGCTTTTAACTTTGCTAAGAGGGAGCTCCAGTAGCCAAGTCCAGCGCCAATTTCAATTATAGGAGAGTATTCAGCAATTGCCTAAAATATGTGAATGATGATTTAGATCGATATTAAATGTGTACCTTTAAAGCTTCATGGTTTGGAATCGCCCGAGAATAAAGTTTGTCAGACCATTCACGTACATTTTCGCGCCACTGTTGAAGGAGTGGATATGCTGGAACTGCAGCTTTGGGTTTAACAACAATCTTGTTTTGATTCATTCGCTGCTTTTTCGTCAATTTTTTTGGATTTAACATTGTAACTCTGCCCAAATCGGCGATGGCTTTGTCCATTTCACCACTCATACCCATTCCAGGCTCATAAAATAGCTGAATTCCTAGTGAATTTTAGCGGTGAAAGATAGTTTTTTAGTTTACCTTCACGCAAACGAGCATGCATCATATCAAACAGGACAATGGGCATAATTTTGTTACGTTTGTCAAGCTCATAAGGAGAGTGAAAATTATCAGGAAGACCTTCACGAAGCAGCTCAGTTGACACAAAGACTTCATAATCACGATCAATTGTTGATCCATGGGATTCAAGCAATGCCGTATAAACTTCAGGTGTAGCAACAGCACCACAACCTCTTCCATATAAACAAATCGTTGTATAATAAATGGCAAAGTACATTTGATCAAATAAACAAGCAAGTTTAATTCGCATTTCACTCCTTCCTGCTGCAGCCACTGATTGATTTGCAGTAAGAATTAATGCTTGTAAGTCTGTACAAAGTTTTTTCATAAGAGGTCTTTCAGTGTCAAATTCTTTATCATGTTGATGTTTTACCAAATGATCTTTCAAGTGATCTGTCAATGCAGTTGAAAGTAATTCCAAGCTAGCTTGAGTCCAAGCATGTGAACCAACAACAGAGCCAGCTAATCGTCCAAGAACAACAATTGAATACATTAATCCCATAAGTACTTGACCATGAAATCCTTTTGTATCATCACTTTGTTTTTTAAAGATGAGAGAATGGAGAAATACTCCATGATCACATTTATGACACGAATCATGAAGCTTTTTATCTGCAACAAAACCATGGCACGAACATCCTGGTGATTTACAAGGTCCAACAGCACATTGCTTTGGTAATAAAGCCAAGAGTCCACTAGCATCCATTTTTGGTGGTTGCACAATTACTGTAGTTTTCTTTCGTTTAGACTTTGGCTGTCGCTTGGCAATACTTCGAGCCACTTCTTCATCCATCTCAAGACCATATTCCATTGCTACAGCAGCAATTTCATCTTCTATAAACGCAATATCTGCATTGGCAAGTCCCGCTGTCTTTCGTTTCTTCTCTCGATGGACCATCATCGTCAACTGATTTGGTTGGTTGCATTTTCATTCAAGTGACATTAATTCATTACTCAAAGATAACTTTGACTGGTTCGTACATCCTGTCAAGTGACATGATAAAACAATGGGGCTTTGCTATCATTGGAGATTTGCATCCAATCATATATGTTCATGACAAAAATGATACACATTCAACCTATACAAATTTCAAATGTGTCATTTCCGTGCACCACGCAACATACAAATAGTAAAACATGAAAAACATTGGATTTGAGATTACAAACAGTAATGTAGTGCAATTAAATTATGATTCCTCATATCTATTTCAAAATGAATGTGACATTTGCTATTTATTTTAAAAACAAATTCGATTTTGTGAATCCAGTGATCAATTATCTTGATTAAAGTATACAATACAATTGACTCGAAGGTTGTATCTATTGTGTAGGAGGACGCTCGTGTCTTTTTTCCATGTGGTTTTTAGTATAAAATTTTAATGTTGTATACATTTTGATAAAGAAAATTTATTTAATTTATTTTATTATCTTGAACTGACCAGTCGGTCCTCTACCAGCGTAGATTATTAGGCAAATCCCGACAAAAGCGGCAGTAGACACCGATGCCGAGTCATGTTCAGTTTAATTTGCCTCAATGGCAGCGAGAAGAGGACGATGCTGCCGAGTTAATTCATATTCCCCTTGTTTCGAGTCGTCCATCTCCTGTGGGGTTTAAATTTCCTCCTATTGAACCACATCCGATGATCGCCCATCGTTGGCGTAAGATTCAAAAGCTTGTCAAGGGCTTTGTACTCTTTGTGTTGTCTGTAGCGATTGTAGTCATGCTTTACGTGCGATATGCAGGCCATCCAACGGCAGTCGTTATGGATCCAGCGTTAGATGATATTGTATTGCCGATTGATCGAGTGACAGCATTATGGAAAGATGATTTTCAATGCCTTGGATGGCGAGCAGTGGCTGGATGTGATCCAACAGGAAAACGTCAACCTAGTGAAGATCGAGCATGTGATGAACCGATTACAAGAGATATGGCAGGATATTGTGAAGTTAGGAATCGTACAAGTGGAGAAATTCATCGTGTTATGGCAACAACGTGCAGAGGTTTGCATCAAGAGAGCGCATTTACATGCAATATGGCCAAGAATTTTACAGATTTTTCAATCCTTGCAGCGTCGTACCAACATACTCCTCCACTTCAAGTATCCTCATCCCCTAAAATTAGTCGTGGAATTGCCATGTCCATCTATCAAGAAGCTCTACCTAGTGTCTTTGCAATTGTACGTACACTTCGGTTGCATAAATGCAAACTTCCTATCGAGCTCTTCTATCGGCCATCGGAAGTAAGCCTATCGAATCCAATTGTCACGGAACTTATCTCCCATTACAATTGTCGTCTACGAGAAATTCGTGATCCTCTTGCCGTTCGCTTCAAGACAAAACCTTATGCAATTTATCACTCGCAATTTGATCATGTTCTCTTTCTGGACTCGGATAATATTCCTGCCAAAGATCCAACATATCTCTTTTCATCGCCTGAATTTATTGATCATGGTGCAATCTTTTGGCCTGATTTTTGGCAAGCTCCATATTCACTATTCAATGTCAACAAACAAAGTTTATTATGGCAACTTGTAGATATGCCATTCTGGAATACATTTGAACAAGAAAGTGGTCAACTCTTGATTGATCGACGCCGTTCCCATGATGCACTACACAAGCTTATGTTTTACTCAGTTGGTGACATAGTTGTTGGTGATTTGCTTGAGCAAATGCGTCTCGTATGGGGTGATAAAGATTTATTTCGTTTAGCTTGGCAAAACACATCCACACCATATTACTTTGTCCAACAACCTCCTGGTCTTGGTGGTTTATACGATGAAAGTTCACGATTTTTCTGTGGGGTTGCTATGATTCAATATGATCCTCAAGGTGAAATCTTGTTTGTGCATCGTAACACAGTCAAGATGACGGGTAGTCCTTCTCAAACCCAATTGATCACCCATCTCCAACAATTTACGTACAACGATGATAATACCCACATGTATGAAGTAAGTTTAAAAGGCAATCGCATGGGTCAAAAATCATGTTACTTTCTTCCTGATGGCGTTCCCAACTCTGTCGAAGGTCTTGAAAAAACATCAATCTCCAAAGTTGAAGAAACAGCACTCCAATATGCCATCGAAGCTGGTAAACTAATTGGATTTGAAGATACAAAATATTGGGGATCGACTCTTGAACTTCTTGAACTTGTAGCTCTCTATGCGTTTGGTGTTTTTGCTCTTTGTTTTATTCTCAACTTTGCATTTTTCCGCTTTTATTATGTGGAAAAAAAACTCTATTGGTTTGATCGGTACTCGGGCAAAAAACGAAAATACTCGACACCGATCGTCTAGTTGCAAATAGGTCCTCTTAAATTATTCAATTAGACTCTTGTGATGTACAATACCATTGCTTTTACAAATTTTTAACAATATATTTTCATGACCAATACATACTACCACTACTCCAACAATATTTATTAACAATATTTATTTTTTGAGTCGATGGACAATACAACATACAACTTTTATAAGTCAATCGCCTGGTGTTGTGTGTTTGATACATCGGTCGTTGCTGATTGGTGCAAAGCTATTTGTGTTTTAAAAATATTATCTATTTTAATTTAGTGAATACAAATTTTAAGTTAAATGTGTATAATTTTAAAATATTTTTATTGTGGGTTTGGGTATCAAATAGAAATGTAGGATTTGACAAATTTAGAGCAAATGAGAACACAGAAAAAGCACAATTTCAACCAATCACAGTCCAATCGGGAAGGACATATAGATATAGATGGACAATACAACATACAATTTTTTTAACAATATTTATTTTTTGAGTTAAAAGACATTCTCCGGTTTTTGCCGAACGGTATCTGAATAATTTTAGCTTTTGCCGCACAAAGTTCATATAATCAAAATTATATCACATAGTAAAGTCAAGTTATTTTCAATATAAAATTTTTATTGGAAACATTTGCCGAGCCATTTTAAAAAAAGAGCTGATGTTAAACACTTTGGCCTTCGCTACAATAGTTTGTCAAGTAGCACCAGAACTTGCTACAAGAGTGGATTAAACTTAATAAAAGAGTGGATAAGACTGCATGGAACAGGATTATGGTGAATAAACCTAGCGAACTATGATTCTGATGGGTTTACAAGTTTTCTTGTTTGGAGTGTTAAACACACAACAAAGAAAATTGGAACTCGTCTGCGTATCAATCATCCCTTCATGACTATTACAAGCAGCACCGCGTCAATTTGGCGATGATATCAAGAAATTTATCAAGGTCTCACACTATTAAGAATTATATACAATAACAGTGCTGTAAGAATCCACCGAACGTTTGCTGGTGAGGAGCAATTAATTTTCGCCAAAGACTCTGAAAAGCAACAATTGGGGTTTACTATGTATGAGCAGCTTTGTCGAGAAAGCTTACATTACAAAGACAATGGATTTAGACATTTATTTCTAACTCTTTCCTGTAATTTAATGTGTCTACAGACACTGTTCGGCAAAAGCAGGAGAATGTACAATAAATCAACTTTTCAATTAGAACACGACGATGAGATACGAAAATCTTCTGCTGATTGAGTACGAGAGCTACGGCTTTGGTTAATTTGATCAAGTGTGGCCTGAGCAACATGAGAACAATTAATTAAATTACAAGAGCATTTTACCCAATCATATACATCAAGCATCTGCATTTTAACCAATCAAATTGTGAATTACATCTGGTTGAATACAAGACAATATAACATACAATTTTTATTAACAATTATACATTGTTGGCTCTAATAACAACATACAGTAATACACAATTTTTATTAACAATATTTTTTTCTCAAACCATGTCAACAAGATTATATACAATTTTTTAATACAATTTTTATCCAATTGACAGAATTGACCCATTACGTGATCAGAGTGGCACAGATACAAATATCTGATCTCTACCACGTCGTAAATGAGAGACAAGGATCGTGTCTTTCATTGCTTATCCACAAAACATACCCATCGTCTATTTATGAGCAGTTGAACGGGCGTTGATCTATTTTGATCAAACGTAAAGCAGTTGCACTTGGGGTTGATGGGATCACGTCGTCGTTCTAGATCCATGCGAATGGGTCTGTCCATTAAGCCTCTCTATGGGCTTCTTGGCCTTGTACTTTTGCTAAGTGTTGTCTTTGGACTACGAGACAAGAGCATTGCAGATGAAGTCGTGATGAATCCCAAGTTAAATACGTTGTCTGTGCGTGTGGACCGTGTTCGTGATGTTTGGACCGATGAAAGCTTTCAATGCATTGCATGGAGGGCAACTAATGATTGTAATCCTAATGGTCCTCGATTACCTGCAAAGGATAAAAGCTGTGATGCATTGATCGGACATAAAATGGCAGGATATTGTGAAATTCGCAATCGAACGAGTGGAGAGATCTTTCATGTGATGGCTACAACTTGCAAGAGTGTCGATGATGATGTTACGTTTTCATGCAACATGGCGAGAGATTTCACGGATTTTAGTATATTAGCTGCACAATACAAACGCCCACCACATATTGCATTTGATTTACCTGTCAATGCACCAAAAAATGGCATTGTCATGTCCATTTATGATAAAGTATTGCCAAGTGCATATGCTGTTGTACGAACATTGAGATTACTTGGATGTAAATTGGCTGTTGAAATTTGGTATCGAAGAGAACAAATTAATCCGATGAATCCAATGATACAAGAATTGGTCGCTCATCATAATTGCTATTTACGAGAAATCTTTGAACCATCAGCTACACATTTTCATACCAAACCGTATGCAATTTACTATAGTGCATTTGAAAATGTTTTGTTTCTTGACTCGGATAATATTCCTGCCAAAGATCCAACTTACTTATTTGAATCCAAAGAATTTCAAAGCACCGGAGCTATCTTTTGGCCTGATTTTTGGCATCCAAACAACACACTCTTTAATGTACACCAACAGAGTTTACTATGGCAAATTCTTGACATGCCGTTTGTTGATATGTTTGAGCAAGAAAGTGGTCAAATCCTAATAAACAAAACCAAGTCTCAAGCTGCACTAAATAAGCTCATGTACTACTCGGGCCACGTACCTCGTCTACTTGATCAACTTGAGCTTGTTTGGGGTGATAAAGATCTCTATCGCCTTGCATGGCAAAATACATCTACCCCATACTACATGGAATCCCGTCCTCCATCCCTCGGTGGTTTATACGATCCAACAAGTCAATATTTTTGTGGTGTAGCTATGCTGCAGTATGATATGCATGGAGAACTGCTTTTTTTCCACCGAAATACTGTCAAGTTAACTGGTTCACCACACCAAACACCGGTGATCACCCATGTACAAACTTTTACTGGAGCTGGTAGCCATCGTGTTGATATCCAAGGCAACCGAATGGGGCAATCGTCATGCTTCTTTTTGACAGAATCATCTTTTGTGACTCCAATCCAAGACACAAAACATGCTACATTGGAAGAAACAGCGATTCAATTTTCAATTCAAGGTTCAGCCATGGCACCACGCCCCAAGTATTCTATCTGGAGCAGTGTAATCTTCTTTGCTCATAAAATGCACGTGACAAGTTTGGTGATCGTTGGACTCGTGATAGTGTTGGGTGTCTTCTGCTTCGCCAACATCGCGATGGTGCGGCTGACAACGCGAAGGTTTTGGATACAACACGTAGCAGGTGTAAAGCGAAAAAATTCCATCCCAGTAGTGTAGATAGAAGAAGCAAGCTTATTAAATATAGCTATTGTCTAATCCCGACGGAGGTAGAAGAGAACGTACGCTTGGGACGTCACCGCATCGCTTGCATTCGTACTGCTGGTCGAACTATCGTTAAAATTGTACCATTCGCCATTGCGTGGATTTTTAGCTTTGGCAGTGTAATGTCCTCCCCCAAGACCTCCAGAATGCTCTGACACTGCGTACAAATCATACACTGCAGAGGTATGGGGTCTAATGACGAATTCAGACAAGTCAAGACCTATTTTCCATTAGTACAACATGCATAAATAATCTTTACCTTGAATGGGAAACTTGACAAGGGTGTTGATTTTATCACGATGAAGGAGATACATGCCTTGATTATAGCGAAAGCGCTTGAGTTGAATCAATAGAATCTTGGGCAGGGAGAATAAATCAAACTTCTTAAATGCACGAACATGTTGCTTGCACTTTGGACAATACCAAGTATCATTTTCACCAAGCTGTTCTCGTTCAGTAAACTTGACAATACATGAACGTAAATCAAGAGCAAGTTCACGGCGGTAGCTAAGTTTAATATCATCCACACTTGAATGGAGATGGAGTTGGCGAATTGAGGCTTCATTGTAGTTGTTTTTAAACCTATTCCAGTGTTAGTTAAGTCGTAGATATAATCGCACCCAGGGTTGCTCCATTCTAGTGTAAACGTAATAGAACGACGAGTTAATTCTGGTGAAAGACTTTCAGCCTCGGACTCTGGAACATCACGTAGTAGATAATCATCTACTCGAGTATTCGTGATATGAAGCATGTACGGCTTTGACGAGTCTTTGTCTTTGATCAAACGACTGACCATTTTTGCAATTTTGGCATGAATTTCTTGGTACGTGGCATCACGACGGATTGAAATCAAACTTGGCATTTGAAAGAGTCGCAATTCGACTCGACGAGTTTTGTTTGGAAGGGATGAATATCTCAAACTTGAGTTTTCTTCAGTCGGACCACTTTCAACAAGTGGGGATAATGGCTGAGCCGATGGCATTTGATGTTGGAGAGCCACAAGACACATTGCAAGTTCACCAGGTGAGTCAAGATTTAAATCTAAATTGGCTGGTGATGTGTCTGCAAAAAGGTTTGATGAACGCACTTCATATCGGGACAATGGCATTTCAAGCTCATAAGCCACAACACCAGAACGACCTTGAGCATTTTCTGACACCAATTCGGCCACATCAATTGTATCAAGACAAGCACTGGTAATGCGATGATTCTTTACATAAGCAAAAATGAGATGATCCACAGGAACTCCAGAATGCAAACTTAAAGCTGCTTTAGCATCACCAACAGTACCTTCCTTCGATACAATTAACCCGAATTGAGTAGGAGCAGATCCATCAAGCGGATACAATGATATTAGAAAAGAAACCTATTTTAAATAAGCGCGAAGATATGTAGCATCAAGTACCTGATTCGGAACTGGCACTGACAAGCTCATGTATGGATCAAATGTGATCGATTCATGTTGGCACGATGGGCAAGTTACATGGCTGCGTAGCTGGGCCATAAAGTTGTCTGTGATAATGCTATCATTGCGCCGCAAGTATTGTTGCCATTCTTCTTGAGCCACAATTGTATCTGGGCGTCCAGCAGGTTCAATTGCCTTCGTGTATGGTTTTTCTAAAACCCGATTTAAGTCTTCATGAAGCCCATCTAGTATAAAACTGAGTACTTCTTGACTATCTTGTTGAGCGTATCCTGCAAATGCTGGGGCGTACTCTCCAATGACTTGTTTCAATTCGGTAGGAGTCACAACAGTGTATTCATTTGACCACATTTGCCGTAAAAGATTTGCAAATGCAGTCGCGATTTTTCCATTCATGCCAAGTGGATTATTGTGATTGATTTCTTTGGCGTATGTTGGTGTACCCTCTTCATCAGTACGTAAAAAGTATTCAAGTAGGGGCTTGGAGTTGCTAAGACACTGGAGAATACTGTTTAGGAAACAAGTATTACCAAGATTCAAAAGTCCAACAACACCATCAACTTCTGGTTTTCCTTGGCCGTAGCGGTAGTATGTTCCATTTAATGGCCTCGAGTACGATGAAGATGAGGATAAATATGACCCAGATGAGTGTCCAAATCGTGACGATGTAGTTCCGTTAGTAGACGCCGGTGTAGATACTTTTTTTGCTACTTTTTGCCTGATGTGAACTCCTCGTTGCGCAATACATTCATCCGAAGCATTTACTCTAGATTTCTTGTCATCCCATAAGAGATGAAGATAGATTCTTTGGCCAGATATTAAAGACTTTGGATTTGGCGTTGGCCATGTTTGGTTTTCTTCTAGTTGAGTGGTTTGGATGCTCTCAACTTTTGCAACATGCCAATCTTTAGTCATTCCTTGATTTTTATAAGGACAATAGTCAAGTTCATCCCCTTCTTTAATCCCTTCTCTCCATTGTGGTGTATGTGAGTGTAGTCTTGCCAATTTTTCGGAATCAATATCAATAACTTCATCAAACTTGGAGTGCCAACTACAGAAATGTACTTTGACTTTATTCTCATCCACTTCAACGATCTTTGATTCAAACCTAAATGATATTAATCGACATCCTTTGAAAACAAAGTACCAGTCATCCTGTTTATCTTGGGCATCCACATAGTCTCCAGGCCCAAGAACTGCTCTCCATCCAAAATTTTCAACGTCACTAAGGTAATAGACATCACTACGTGCATCTTGGGGGTTTTCAGCATTGAGAAATCTGCATTCCAAAAGCATCACACAATAATCTTCATCCGATTCTGTATCATTCTCCAAAGGAGCTGGTAGATTTAAATCTCCAATAACATCATCATCTCCAACATCCAAAGTATCTTCAGAAGCAACAAGGGTTCTCCAATCGTCCCCATCAAGTCTAGATTTTGCTCGTAATCGAATACATTTATCCCAAATACTTTTATAATCATTTGTATTTCCTTGAGCAATTTCTGGGAATAAACTTTTAAATTGATGCGATAAATACGACCATAAAATATCTTTTGTGCAAAATACTTCCATTGTAGTCAAAAGGTTCACAAAGAATGGTCGCTTATCGTTCGTGTATATCGGTTTTGGTTCATACATCCCATTAGCCCAGTAATACACCTACAATACCATTAGTATCATCACTAGCAGTATGCAATATATCAACTTTAGCTAATACTGGGTAAATTTCAACACTCTTTTGTACTCGGGCACCTGAACCACGTAGAACAACGTGACGAGGGATCCGTTCGACCGTCAATTTCTCAGGGTATTTCTCCCACTCATCCTCTGTAAGCAAACGAAAGTCTACGCCCTCCAGTAATCCTCGTCGAAGCCCCACACCACTCTTCCCAAGTAGAGATTTTCCAGCATTCACAGGCACGACGTACAATTCCTGCCCGACTTCCATTGAGCTTTCCTTCAAATTTGATTCTTCCGGATATCATCCGGCATTAGCAACCACACATTTTAAAAAGCGCGCGAACTTTAAATTCAATTTTTTTGAAAAACATTACATTGGATAATTATTTATCTTGACAATTTTTACAAATAATTGTATAGATAGATAGAAATTATTCGCAATACAATAGCTTTAAGGCTGTATTCATACTGTTCTTAATGGTATTTACATCATTAAACTTTTAAGTCTATGTACATTATAGCTGTCAAAGCTTTAAATGCATCATATTTGTAAAAGATAATGAGTAGATTAATGGAAATTATCTAGATCTTAAGGGTACATGGAGCGTTTGGACTGAAGTGAAGTTCAATAAGGTCCTTGCAATTAGCTATTTGAGATGTTTCCATATTATCAAATGAAGGATTAAAAAAGATGGGATGACGTAAAGCTCCAATGGCAGTAGCAAAGAGAATGATTTCATCACAACTTTTTTCTGTTGTAAGATCAATCAGATGAAGAGTTTTACTTGCAATTCCTAGAGCTGGAGCTAATGTAATTAAATTTTCAATTGAACAAGTATGACCACGTAGATTTAAAGTTGTCATTTGTGGAGGAATATTTTTCAAAATTGATGCAAGTCCTTTTTTGGATAAATTTGTATCTTGAAGACGAAGTTCACTTAAGTGAAGACAATGTGATAAAGATATCGCCAAATGAAGCACAGAAGCTGCAGATATAAGCATACTGCTTAAATCTAAGAGCTCAAGGTGTGGGAGATTTGGTAAGACATCGATAATAGAGTTGAGGTTTGTTGTAGAAAATTCAAGACCAGCTAAATCCAATACCCGTAATTGCTCAAGTGTACCAAGTACTGGGCTAAATACACTCGCTGGTTCATGAGCATTAAAATCCAATTGTAAATGTTCCAACAGAGGTGTATTGCCAATTCCAGTCACTAAATCCAACATCATTTCAACAGGACTATTTTCACTTGTAAATTTAAATGACACTAAGCCAGCAGGAAGCATTGCAAGCATGCTTTGTGGTAAAATAACATTGTGCAATCGAAGACTTTTCAATGATGAACTTTCAAGTAAAGCATTTGGAATACTTAATTTATTTTCATCAATATCATTTTCGTCGTCAAAATCAATTGCAATATTTTCCAGTGAAAGATGTGTACATTTTCCATTAGAAAGAAATTGAATAATGCTTTCACATCGTGCAGAGGATGCAGTAGATGGTCCAGTAGCACCTCTTGATACGATAATTAAATGTGTAAGATTTGGATGTTTACCAGCAATAGTGAAGCTATCAATAAAATCATTTCGACCTATAGCATCATAAAACTTGAACTCTTCCAGACGAGGACATTGCATAATATTGCCCAAAGCACTGTTAATTGCTTCAATTGAAATGTTTTTGCTGGATTTTAAACGAATTGTTAAAGAAGTGAGGTATTCACCAAGATGTTTTGTGATTGATTCAAGTTGACGAACAGAAGAACAATACCCTTGAATTTTTGGCAATAATGGATAAGTACTTCGGATTAAACCAACAATCTTCTTGTGCAGTCGAATAAGGTTAGCATCAATTTTAATCACAGGCCATGTAATATCAATATTGGGATCTTGGGCTAATTCGAGGATACAATCAAGAGGCTGAGCCCAAACAGGAAATGGTAGAGTATGTACTACTGAAAGAAAATTTTCTGGTGGAAAAGAAAACTTTTTAATTTTTTCCAGAATTGCTGGTGTCAATTCATTTTGAGCTTTTGTAGCTTCTTCATAATTGTTTTCCACTTGCATCTTAAATTCGAAAATGACTACCATCATGAGGCATCAAAATTAATATTGTGTACACTCGCATTGCTATAAAAGGTCCTAATGTATAGTTAAAACTCCATGGCTAAGTTAATGAGTTTGATGTATTTGGACCTGACGTACAATGATTTCATCATCAATTGTGCATGAAAAGAATATATGTATTACGTACGTAGTTGTAAGTAAGATAAATATGGTTTCCATGGGTGTTCACGACGTGTGTAAATGACAATTTCATTTTGTTCTTGAGGATCTGAAGTAGGTTGAGTTGATTCATTTAAATCATCAACATGAGACGATAGCCAAAATTTAATATCTTCTTGAATCAACGATGAGTTTAGATTCAAGCCACATGCAATTGAATTAAGAACGGTCTGATCTTGTCGATGGTTTGATCGATTTGTTCCTTGTGGAGCAATACATTGTTCTTCCATTGCACAAGCAACTAATGGCTCTAATACCTATGCATGAATTATTTAGTGATTTTTATAAGAAGAGAGTACATTAAAATATGCCCATGAACCTCTTTTGTATCCCTGAAGTCCTGCTGGAATCTGATGCCGACTATAAAATGGAGCTGTGCAATTAAACCTGTGAATTGTTTCTAAGGAATGAAATCGAGTATTGGGAAACTTTTGTCGTTGAATTGTGTAAAAGACTCCCAAATTGCGCAATATATATCGAATTGCATGAATAGGTTGGCGCAATTCCATATTGGCATCAATCCAAAGGACATTTTCATGTCGTGACAGTGCTTGATAAAGTCCCCATGGTTTAAATGAATATGTTCGCCGCAAGTCTTGGAAGTGGTTTGGTAATATTTCAAATGGCAACTTTAACAATTCAATGTTTTTCCATGAGAGAATTTCCTCTCGTATTGTTGAGGAGAGTCCAAGATCATAGATTTCAATTTTAGCATTAGGTTCCCAAAAGTGAATGGATCCAACAAGGTTAGCAAGACGACCATTTTGGACATATCTACAAAGAGTTTATATAAAATCAATTTCAACGTGCCTACACATCATCTGAAGCTGTGACAAAGACGATCTCCATTAAACCATTATCATCTAACAGATTCATCTTAACCAAAAATTTATTAACAAGTACCTTTGTTTATTCCCAGAATCTTGTCAGAGTCATAAACTCGACTTGTATCCTTATAAATACCATAATTTTTGTCCATATTTTGAGTACTTATTAGCTTGTCAGGCATAAAGGATAATGTAGTTTTTTCACTTTGAACATGTCCACGTAGAAATGCATTTGTTTGTATCCACGTATGTGCAGTCACTTTAATCTTTTCCATTGTAATTTGAAAGGAATGTATCAAAGCAGTAATCGGTTCACAAATCTTTTGATTCAATTGATTTTCTTGTTCAATTTCCACACACAATTCAATTTCATTTCTTTTCAATCTTTCCAATGTAATACTTTGACAATCCAATTGATACATGTGATCAATCCAAATCCATTCTTGAATTACAATAAATTCTTTTCGTAATCTTTCACATGCAGCTTCATTTAAATAATACTTTGTACATAACAATCCAACATCATAATTCAATTCAAACAATCTTCTCTTTGGATTTTGTAAATTTCTTTCCATCTTGACACTTAAAACATGACGAATTTCATTCAAATCCAATGCTAATTGTGCTACAATTGTCTCGTTCATACTCATAGCAATCGTATCTTGCATTGTAGAGATGGATAAAAGAGATTCCTTGTGGAATATGTACACTGAAGGAACAACAATGATTTCTACATGTAAGTTTGCAATTCCAGAGCTTAAAACCTCTACTGGACGAAACACCGAGAGTAAAGAAGACGTAAAGGTACACTCAGTCGCAGAGTAGACAAAGCCAAGAAGCACAAGAAGTAATAGCATCTATCTTTTTGGACCAGATGGAACGTAGTTACTTTTAATTGAGAATGGAGCGTAGACTCACGCTAAGGAATGAAGCTGATGGAGATGATGTCCAAGCTGCTCATAGCGTCGTTCGTCTGCATACACCGCCAAATCGAGAGGCTGTAGAAGGGATTGAGCAGCATGGGCACATGACAATGTCGCTATCTCTCACCGATGCCTGTTCGTTTGCTTCTCAACTGGAAAAATTGTCTTCGTTGACGATGGTATCGCCTTTGCCTCAATGGAGAGGCATTGGTATTGCTCAAGTAGGGAATTGGGGTCCATATACGATTCAATTAGCTGCAGATCAATTACATCAAACAGATCAAGTGAGATTGACATTATCGTGTGAAAAAGATTTGGAAGACAATGAGGAAACAAGAACAGTCTTATATCGTATTTTACTCACACTACATGAACAATTACAACCCGATGAAGCTGTGCCTCAAAGACCTCGACGAGTCAATAGTACGTTTGATCGAGATTTACCAGAATCGAGTGATTTAGAGGAAAAAAGTGATACACCACCATTGTTTGCAAGAACAAGACATTCTCATGTGACGAAGCGATGTGAAAGTGCTCCTGTGTATGAAGCATCACCATTAGATGCATTACCACCACCACGAGCACGATCAAATACTGTTCGGTATTTATTGTCAAGCAATGAAGGATGGGGTGGCATTGCTTTTGAAGGCTACTTGAATAAAAAAGGAGATTTGCTTGCTGCGTGGAAATCATGCTATTGCGTGCTTGAAGGCAAAACGTTGGCCATTTATGACACACGAGAAGATTTTATTGCTGATGTTGGATTAAAAGTACGTATGTTACTTGTTGCTGTTGATGAAGAAAATAGTGGAAAACCTAATGGCTTTAGCATTCGTACAGAAGGGCATAAAACACAGCACATGGCTTCACGTACAGCATTTGAACGTGATCAATGGATTCGTGCGATCAAGGTAATGAATGATATGATTAAATTCTCAGTTCTGATTGCATGACATAGATCCAACTCTTGCATCATAATTCTTCTGATGGACCGAAAACACCATCAACGCCTCATGTAGCTTTTGCATCACAACCTATTGATGTTCCTGTTTTTTATACGCTTTTGAGCAGTTTATTGCGTGAAGAAATAGCAGATTTTCCTATCTTGTGTCGAAATATTCATCCAGACATGCTTTTAACATCAAACTATCCTCCCATTGTACCATTTTGGGGTCAATACCGCCGATATGATGGTTTTTTACTCTTTATTTCAGCATTACTTGAGACTGTCGAAGTCGAATCTTTTGAAATGGCAGATATTGTCGAATTGTTTCCTGAAAGCAGTGAAAGCTCCATTTCAGACTTTGATCATGATATCCCATATAAAAAGCGTCTTGTTGTGACTGGAAAAGAAACTTTTTTGATTAAAAATGTAGAACCAGAACGACGTATTACTCAACTATTTGTACATGAATTGTGGCTTGATTATAAAGATCGACTTGTTCGTTGGCATATCAATGGTGATTCTGTCGTGCTTTCAGTAGCTTTTGATGCGTGCGATAAGGTAATGATTGAGCATTCAATCTATCATTAATAGTATTTATTTTATAGGGAAAAGGACTACGTTTAATGCTACCAGGGGAGCAAAGTGCTATTCAAAAAGCAATTCCACCAGGCACTTTTTATGTACAAGTACTTAAAGCTCAATCTCTTGGACTTCAGGAATCAGCTGAAGGCAAATCCTCAGGAGTTTACGTACGATGCGTTGTGGTCGAAGGTACTCATGTCGAACGTACGTTTGATGGGCTTGATTCCTCTGAAGCAACTAGTTCGTCTGATTTGGCTAAAAAACAACCTACAAAAGCAACTCGATTTTTACGTGGTATTCAAAGAGCTACTGGAACAAGTATTGAACGATCCCATTCATCTTATGGAGATAAAAGTGGTTGTGTCACTGGTATTGCAACACATAAAGCCAAACAAGATGTCGAATGGAATTCAAATTTACGTATTTCATTTCCTGGTTGTCCTCGTGGATCTCAATATGTTCTCAAGATTGAAATTTATCAAAGTCGATTTATGATGCAAGATACATTGATTGGAGTTTGCAAAGTTAATTTAAGTCCTCACATGGCATTGACAACTGCGTCTGCTGAAGCAAAAGCGAATGGTGCGCTTCCTCGTTGGTATAATCTTTGTGATATTTACCATGATTGCAAAGAATGGTGGGCACCACCTACAGTGTTTCGTGGACGTCTACAACTTGCAATTGTTTATGCTCCAAGTCATTTAAATGGGACATCAATGGTCACATCCCCAGTGGAATCAAATGCTACGACTGATACAACAGAAACTCTTCGGGAGTATTTTAGGTATGGAATAGCCCCAATATGATATTCTAATGGTTTTCTGTAGTACTCAAGAAACAAAAAACAATTTTGTTTCACCAAATCCAGAACAACAAAATTTATTTGGACTTGGTATGCCATCATTAATTCGCTTTTCTTCAAATCCTCATGCCCCAATTGTCACTGAACGAGATAATCATATTGTCATGGCAAAGAAGACATCTTTTGATATGCCAAAACGCTATCAACTTATTAAAGTACTTGGTTCAGGAAGTTATGGAGAAGTAATAGCTGCAAGTGATACTGAGACTGGGGCATCAGTAGCTATCAAAAAAATTCCTCAAGCTTTTCGTGAACTTTTGGACACTAAACGTATCTTGCGTGAATTATGTTTACTTCGACAATTAAAGCATCCTCATCTCATTCGTTTATGGGATGTATTACGTCCTTCTCGATGTTGTGAAATGGAAGACATTTACCTTGTGACAGATCTCATGGAAGCTGACTTGCATCGAATTATTCATTCAACTCAAACACTTAGTGATGAACATGTTGCTTATTTGATGTATCAAATTTTCCGTGCTCTGAAATACCTCCATTCTGCTAATATTGTTCATCGTGATTTAAAACCCTCCAACGTATTGCTCACAACACAATGTGAAGTCAAGGTATCTTACATAATATTCTGCTTGTCCATCTCATGAGAATTAGTTGTGTGATTTAGGCCTAGCACGTTCTTTGGGTACTGAAGTAAAAGAAACTCATACTGATTTAACAGAGTATGTTGTAACACGTTGGTATCGAGCTCCTGAAGTTCTTCTTGATGGTTCTCGTTATGGTGTTGGTGTTGATTTATGGTCTGCTGGTTGTATCTTGGTACAAAAGAAAATAGGTCTCTTTTTCTTATCATGTATCAATAGGCAGAAATGCTTGGTCGTAAACCATTATTTCCTGGCAGCAGTACAATAACTCAACTTGGTAAAATTTTTAATGTTCTTGGTACCCCAAAACAATTGTATATTGACAAAATGATTAAACCTGCAGCTAAAAAATGGGTCCAACGTCAACGTCCACGTATACCAATTCCATTTAGTGAATTATATCCTCAAACAAATGAATTGGCACTTGATCTTTTAAGTAAACTTTTAACATTGGATCCTGAAGAACGTATTACTGCATCCGATGCATTAAATCATCCTTATATTACATCATTGGGTCTTTATGCTGATCCCAATATTGATGAATTTCATGGTATTATTGATGCAAAACATGAAAATGTACTTGAAGTAAAAAAAGCAATGCAAGAAGCTATATTTGAACAAGTATGTATTTTTCATCCTGAAGCTATTCAAGCAGAAAAATTACTTTTACAACAAGATATTCAATTTCAAATTTCACCAAGAACACAAACACTTAAACCAAAGATGATTCATGAATAATACATCATTTATGAATTAATTATTATTGTATTGTTGTGTATTAGGATAATTCTTAGTCAACTGTACTTATTAATAGAATTTGGATATAATTAGTTGAAAGCTACTGCAATCTGGTCCAACACTAGTTTTGTTGAAGAGAATGACGGTCGATCTTAGCAAGTTGGTAGGCGTTGGCAACTGATTCGCTGTAGTAGTATTTTTAGGGTGAAAATTCGAAATGAGCGAATTGGTCGAGTTTGGTACTACTTGAAACGGAGGATGAGCAGCTCCAAGATCAAGACGCATCGTCGGCAGATCCCCGACTGGGAACGCAAGTTCATGTGCCCTCATCCATTGTGTGGAAAACGTTTTACAAGAAAGTTTTCTATGACAGAACATATCAAGACGCATACGGGAGATAAACCTCATGAATGTTCGTGTGGTAAAAAATTTACAACCGCAGGCAATCTTGCACGTCATCGTAAAATTCATGATGGTCAAAAAGCAGAAGTTGTGTCGCCTGGTTCAGTCAAATCAAATAATGAAGAAGATTTTCAACCACCAATGGATAAAAGTAAATTAGCTGTACGACGATTTTCAGTCCCAACAACATCAGCGGATTATTATACGCAATATAAACCTGCACATAGTGCATTGTTGTTTGCAGATGCAAATACAATTTTACAAAATAAAATTGAAGCGACAAGAGACTTTGAACAAGAAAAAACAATGTTTTATCAAAATTATATGCAACAACCAAACATGAATACTATGTGGATCGAACACAATACAAACATGTACAAACAACCTATGCATCATACAAGAAGTCAAAGTTTGACACACCAACAATTAAGTGCACAATTACAACAATTACATTGTGGTGCCCCATTTCATAATAATAGTACACCACCACCATCTACGGTGATGGGGAAAATGTACACAAATGACAATTCGACGTATGGTACTAATATCGATACACTTTTACAAGATCCCGATGATATGGAAGGGATTAAAGAAGAAGATATTCTCGACAACAACCAAAAATCAACTTCTGATGACTATCCAAATCCAATTCCATTTACAAGTTCCCCTTTTCAAACTAAACCCAATATGCTTGCTGCTCCTGCTGCGGAAGGGTACTCTTCGTATTCTTTACCAAGCAATGATGTCCTTGATTTTGATGAGACAGCAATGATTGATATTCTCTTTGCTGAAAAACCAGAAGAAACAAGTATCGAATCCAATGGGTTTAATCCATTTCAAACCAATGTACATGATCAAAATCAATACCATATAGCGAACGCAGCTCCTTACTATCCTGAATGGTCGAACCAAGCTATGATCAAGCCGGATTCGTATACCGAGTATGCTAAATATTGCTCTACTTGAAAACTTATAAGTATTTTTTCGCTAACACGAATATATTTTGAACCATTTAGCATGGGAGGATATATATTATCTCA
>JNBS01000673.1:0-15922 GCA_002081575.1 Thraustotheca clavata | reverse complement strand
CTATGGTGGATGATGCAATGGAAGCTGTTTACAAGCGATCAAATTTGGCAAAGGAGTGGCAACAGAAAGGCTTGCTAGTTACTCCAGAAGCTGAAAAGGTGTTAAACTCAGAAGAGAAAGAAAGTGCAAATTATGCAGTCAAACCCTCTACAAACAATATTGCATTTGTGGAAAATATCATATCAAATGTGGAGTTTAAAAGGCGAGTTGACCTAAATGAGCACACCTGCTCTTGCAACGAAATGCTTCAAACGAGGATCCCTTGCAGACATTACTATGCCGTGCTTAAGCGCTTTGGCCGTACACACGAAGTTTATGATGCATTTGGACGTGAATATTATGTTGCTGTATATGCAGAAATTTTTTACAACCAAGCAATTTCCCAAGTGTTGGAATCAACCTTAACATCAACAAACACATGCGTACCACCAAAGCCACGACCAACAAAACGTGGCCGAGTTCCTGAATCAAGATTTCCAAGTTGTGGAGAAATTTTAACACCAAACACAAAGGTATATCGAGAACGTTGCACCAAGAAACAAAAACATCCCAACAAATCTGTCCAACACATTATGTAGTGCGTTTTACATATATAAAATTGTTTGTTATTTCATGATTTTTGCCTTTTACATCTATGATATTGCTTGCCATTTTCTTTTCGCTGGAACAACAGGCGAGAAACAGTTAATGAATGAATTTTTAATAGAAGTATACTTGAACATCTTACTTGTTGTAATTAAGCATATGGTTTTGGTTATGCGGAAGACCACACTATGGGCTTCCGGATCACCACCCTATGTGTCTATTGCCCGCATTTTTCAATGTATCCTAAATCATTCACGATTGTGACAGTAATTATGATTTTTGTTAATAACAAGGGATATAACAGTATTATATCGATAACAATTCGATAACACTATTTTAATCGAGTAATAGCTGAAGAGGTCTATTAGATTGAATATGTGACCAGTTGGTAGTTGGTATGTGGAGAAGTATGCAGCGACGGTGGTACATGGAGCTACGCCAGCTCCAAACGATTAAAAGGTAGAGATCTACACATAGAGATCGATATGAAAGCGTTTGTAGTAAAGCATTCTATGAGGAACAAGCAGCTAAACGCAATTACTTTTACTATGTGGATCTCCAAGTAGGAAAATGGCAAGAATACAAGTTTAAAATGATATAGGGCCAACTTTTCTTGGAAGATATGGTGCCCAAAAACATTGCAACATCGTTAAAAAGCCCTAAATTCCTCAAGTTTTTCTTTCACATGCTTCGTCCCCATCGCTCTACAGATTTGCAATTTGTCAATGAGTTTTTAGAATACCCATATCGTTCTCCTTGCGGTCCAGAGATGAATTACATTAAAGCTGCAGATACACCGATTGTAGTGACGGAATTGCATCAACTCAAGACAATTAAAACTAACGCTGATGTCGAATATGCATTTGATCCAAAGAAATTGGCAATTTCAACAACTACAGGAAGATTGTATCATTATCTAGAGACAAAATATGTGTCTGAATATTGTCTTGTGAGATCTCATATTGCTGGAGAAATTGCTGCCTCAATTCATTTTCCTACTACTGAAAAAGAACCTCATTTGTATAAATGTGTCAATGGAGAAATGATTGCTATTCATGAACTTTAAAAGAACGGACGATCAAGTGGGTTCCCATCTTTACGAGTTGATACAATGCTTCGTTGACGCTGGTAATCGTTGGTGATACGAAAAGCTTCGAGAAAAGCATTGATACTGATTTTTCCTGTGCCTTCTCTATACGTTGATGAGTATTGGTTAGATGTATTAAAGCTAACAAATCGAGTTCTTGGAAGAGAGAGGTAAAATTGTGAAGATGAGTACTTTCAGGTGGTAAATGCTGGTTTAAAAGCATACAACCTTGTTGGAATTCATCAAGAGTTATATACCCAGAATGGTCTTTATCAAAAAAGCAAAATATGGCCTGAAGTTCTTTGCGATATTGGTAAAAGGTATCAATATCCAATGTTTCCTAGTCAAAACAATAGATATCAATGGCAAATGATAGATATACATTTTGGTACACAATTTGATAGGTTTCAAGCCAAGTCAAATACAAAATCTTGTCTTTATCAATGCAAGCAGGGGGTAAAAGAATAGTTATTAGCTTTTCCCAATTTAAATCAAGATGAAGAACTTGTTTAAGAATCAATGCCCATTCTTTTATCGTCACAAGACCTACACAAACTTTATCCATCGTGATGGATAGTTAAATCTACCAGTGTCTTGATTATCTTTCTCTTTAAATGCAGCAATGAGTGATTTCTATGATCAATGTAAATAATTCACTATACTTGGTTTACCTTATTGCTGCCAATGAGTTGAACCAAACTATGACGATTTTGATCTTCAATGGATCGAAATGCTGGATGTGATTGATTAATACGAAACTAGCCATGATTTACAAAGAGTTGATATAATGAAAATACTTGTTGAGGAACATGAAATGATTGAATAGTGTATTCTAAAGATGAGTTTATCGTCATGTAAGATCCCTATGCAAAATATGAAAAATTTAAAAATGAGAGAGTAATTACATGATTATCAGAGTGATTGAAATTCGACACGGAATAAATTGTCACGAGGATATTTGAAGGTATATTTGATGGTGTAAATGTTGGAATTGGCATACTTTTGATATTGCCAGCACAAGGATTATTATTCTGATCAAAATACCATTCAAAGCCTTCACGAACAGGACTACGAGAACGAACAATCATCTACTAAACTATCAGATAAAAGCAATTGATAAAGTGCCTTTAGATTGTTTTCTTGTAGAAATTGGGAGCAAATATCAGGTCCAAAATGAATACCTGACTTTGTCACTTGACAACCAAGTGTAGAAATTGGATTTGACCATAGTAAATGCTATACTCTTTTACTATATCATTCATATTTTCAATTACCTTCATCAATGTTAATTGATCTTTAACTTGTACTGAAAGATTTGATGGTAAATGTAATTGATATTTCATACGTGGAATCTCTTGTATCTATTATGAATAAAGCATTAGATAGAACTCAAAACATACTTGATCAATCGAAACTGGAGTTGGAGGTACACCACCACCACCAACAAAAACTTGATTGTTAATAATATGTGCCAAAGGTAATTGAATAAAGAATTGATGAAATGCAGCAACCATCTTTCGATTATACTTGTCAACAACCTAAATACCAATTTCAACCATTAAACAACTAGTAATTCTACTTCTTTTTGAAAATTGTATAATCGATTCAAATGATTATCTTCATGTGTGCCACGATTAAAATGAATAGCATTTGGATAAAGTCCATGATAAGCTATTAAAAGTGCACAAATTTCAACACTACAATTGCCTTGATCAACAACTAGAAAGAAGTTAGTAGATATATCCCAAGTATAGACATACAATTGCCATTAAAAAGGTACCAATTCTTGTCGGATGGAGGTCCATTATGTTTAAAAATATGCAAAAGATCATGTAATTGTCCATGAAGGTCTCCAACAATTGTCAATTTTGTATTTGATGGAATCTACATATCTAATGATTCAAAAGTCATCCAATATTTCTTCTTACGACCAGGTGAATCACATTGTTTTTTTTCTTGTAAAACTCTTTACAATCATCAAGAAGATGGTACATCGTATTTGCAGGGAGTGGAATATGCATCCCATCCGCTTCTTTTTCAAAGGCCTACAATTCGTGCTCAATGCAAATCCTCTCTACCTTTCTTACCTCGCTCATAAGCTCAATTTGGTCCAATTTCAATGGAAATTCAAGGTGAATCACATCATGTAAATGAATTCCATCCACAGCAATAGTTTCTTTCGGGCTATCTGCATCACAAGACACTCTAGACCTCTTTTATCATGCTACATTTCTACCTGTATTGGTGCTGATCAAATCAAGGCATTTGTGCATGAAAGCAGCTACTTCCAAGTGGTGATGTTCATCCAACCTACAACTTTTAAACAATCTATCAAACTTTCTTCTATATACAAGTCTAATTGACTCCATATTTGCCAATTGTGCAATGTTTCCTCCGATATCTTTGGCACATTTTGCACAATGGTATCGTCGGTCTTGGTGCAAAGAGCACCCATCGAAACCAACACAAAGATGCAACAGAAACACTCGATTAAGATAACTACAACGTGTGCATAAAAAGGCTGCCCTTGGCATTGAGGGCATAGAGACGATCGTTGGAGAGAGCTACAGCCATAGCATCACCAGGTACACTTGCTACATGCATCCAATTTGGGCTTGTGGTCAATTCCGAGGAAGCACAAAAGATCTCTCGTTGACGATTGACACCACATAGAGCCTTGTCATTCATGGCTAGATGAGTAAAAAGACCATTGACTTGGTCGAGTTGAGGGACTCCATTCACAGCACTTTCTTCAGGACTGCCCAAGAACACTTGATCCTTGTCTGTCACAACGTACAAAGCATCTTTATTGACTACGATCTGCTTGACAGCTCCTGCAGGATTGTTGCCTGGCCAAACACTCTTCCAAGCAACAGGATCAGCCATGTCCATGCAGAAAGCTCCTGCACGATCATTGATACCACATAGATTCTTGCCATGCACCGACAATTGCGTGTGTTGGCCATGGAAAGCTGTCCAAGCTGCTGCTTGATTGTCATTCATGGCATACGAGAGCGAATTGTCAACATTAGTACGGAATAACATGCCATTAGCAAGCTCAACGTGCTTGGTATCCTTGGCAACATGTTTCCATTGCGTTAGATCGTCTTGAGAAGCACACAAGAGCTCATTAGAGTCGGTAGTAGCACATACAGAAGCATCAGAAGCTGCTACTTGACGAAACTCAACGGGGGAAGCCACAGGCAACCAGAATGGCGTCGCATCCATCGGTTCCTGGCGAAGAGAGAGCTCAGGAGCATAAAGTTTGTGCTGTACAAGAGCCACGGACCCAAGAGCTGCTGCTACAAGAGCAATACGAGCAATCGAACGCGAAGGAGAAGACGATGGGGCTGGCGATGTGGGGAAGATCGGTGTTGTTTCCATGACGGCGAATCGAAGAGTGAATGAATGGGGAATCTGGTTCACTTTGCTTGAAGTATGGGCTTGTTCCTACAGTACAAACGAGTGATCGGAGGATACTACTGTCTGCCATCCTTCAATCCCTCCTCCCAGCCTCGTTTTGATCGTATTTCTTCATCTTTTTCGCTCCATTGATGTGTTTTTCATGCAATTCTTTCTACAAAGAGCGTCATCATGATCTATTTGCTAGTTTAAGAGAATTACAAGCAATGAAGCTCATGTGTACGACATAAAAATGACCCAAGAACGTGTGGCTGAGCTTTCAACCCATTGTATATTGGCTTTAAAGCATCGCTTGAGGTATTATCTCGAGTGTTTATGTTGGATCTGGAAGAGTTGTTTATCTTATTTGGCTGAAAATCTGGGATCTGGGAATGAAATGTGGCATCTGGAAAGGAAGTTTGGAATCTGGGACGGATTGTGGATCATTTTATAATTTGAGGTGACGATGACATACTCTCAAGAAGAAGAAGCGTTGATTGCGCAGAAACCATTGATTAAAGCAGACTCTGTGGCTCAAAAGATTGAACAAGCAACGTTATTGAAGAATCAAGGCAATGTATACTTTAAGCATGAAGAATACAAAAAAGCAATCAACAAATACAAGTGTGTGAGCCTTTGGATTACGGGATTGAGTGTTCCTGGAGACAGTATGAGTCAATATAGTCAAGGAAATACGTCCATGTCTGCTTCTGCAAGTGAAGGAGAAGAAATTCAACAACTTCTTGTAACTTCGCATACAAATATCGCAATGGCACGAATTAAGCTTGAACAATATGACTTGGCCATTGAAGCTTGTGATAAAGCTTTGTCGTTGAATCCAACGAATGTCAAAGCACTTGTACGCAAAGCTCAAGCGTAAGAAAAGATTGTATTTTGTGAGATTGATAAATGTATTTATTAGGTATTCATCACGTGGCAAGTATTCAACAGCTAAAGATATTCTTCGTAAAGCACTTGAAATTGAACCAAAGAATGGAACTGTACGCAAAGCTTTGCAACAAGTAATTGAACAAAACAAATTGCATCCTGAAGAAGATCAACTTCGTCAAAATTTTGCCAATATGTTTAACAAATCTGGTGGCATTTACAAATAGGCAATGATTACATTTATCAAAAATGAATGGAATATTGTGTTTTGATCAATTCTATCTCTTTTTACTTCATAACTCCTTTATGATATGTGCATTCTCATCATTGAAGTAGCATCAGAACAACTTGATTAATATCACAATTACATATATTTATGAATAGGTTTGATGACTTTTTGCATTGTTTTACACAAATCCCATCTTTGGTTCAATCGCTTTATCACATGCCTCAACAGCCAATTCATATTGTTCAAGATTTAATCGTGCCATGGCAATATTTGTATATGAAGCATTAAGAAATTGATGAATTTCTTCACCTTCAATTGCAGTAGCACACATTGAAGCATTATTTTGAGTAAATTGAATTATTTTATCCCCAGGAACACTTAACCCTGTAATCCAAAGACTCATACTTTTATACTAGTTGATAGCTTTTTTTTTATGCTTGTAGTAAATATTTCCTCGTTCTTTGATTAATTTAGCTTCATGAATTTTTTCTTGGACTGTGGTCAAACAAATTTTAGGCTTTTGATTCAAAATCATCATTTCTTCAGGTGTAAGTGAAGACATTCTTGGCAAATATGAAAATTAACTATTTTATCTACCATCAATACACAATATCAATAACTTTATCATGTAAAAACTTGACACAATTTTAGTTCACTATATGAAATGTATCAAGTATACTCCATTAATGTATACTAGTCGATTCGATAACATGCACATGATATTTGAATTTGTATCATGTCATTTACACCTGAAGAAATCATCATCTCGGAAAAAGAACCAAAGATTACTTGTCTACTGTGGAAGAAATGATTGCTGAAGCTACATTGATTAAGAACCAAGGCAATATTTACTTTAAGCATGGCGAGTATACTAAAGCAATTAAAACGTACAATTTATTACATTAAGTTGTGGATTAATGGTTTGAGTGTTCCTGGAAATAAAATGAGTCGATACCATCAAGGAAAGAGTTCCATGTCTGCTACAGCTAGCCAAGGAGAAGAAGTACAACAACTTTTGAATACTTCGTATACCAATATTGCCACGGCAAAGCTTAAACAATATGAATTAGTTGAAATAATGCATTGGCAATTTGTCGAAAGAATATTAAAGCACTCGTACGAAAGGCTCAAGCGTAAGTATTATATGGAAAAAGTAAAGCTAAAATGTTTTGTAGATGTTCATCACATGGAAAATATTCCATTGCGAAGGATGCATTACGTAAAGCTCTAGAGATTGAACCAAAGAATAAGACTGTACGCAAAGCACTTCAAAATGCAATTGAAAGTAAATTATACCCTGAAAAGGATCATTTTCGCAACAACATTGCTAAAAATGTTAAAAAATCAGGCGGCATGTGCTAATAAGAAGTATTAAGTTTATGATCTATACTCAATCACAACAAAAGGGCGTCTTATCAGGTCAACAACTTGATTTATTACTTAAAGCATACGCGATATATCGACTTTAAGTCTCATTAATATATCAAATTTCCATGTAGAATGAACAAGTTTAATTAGATAATCCTAAAGTCTTTCAAGCTTAATATAAGCAGTTTGTCCATTCATTTTACTCTTGAGTGTATGTTTCTATTGCTACTTGATAATTTATCATCCAAACTCTTGTGATATGACACTTAAATATTTACCATGAGAACTACTAATGAATTGGCAATTTTGGATCAAAAACCCCAGATAACAATTGTAAACGATGGAGATTTGGCTTTAAATGTAAAGATGATAAATGAACAAGCTGTGATATATTTCCATCATGAAGATTTTAACTTGGCCATTAAAAAATACAATGACGTGAAACTTTGGATAACTCGATTCTATACATCTAGTAAAGATGCAAAAAAATTTCTTCTTGCAGCGTATACAAACCTTGCTTTGGCACACATTAAGCTTGAAATGTACGATGAAGCTATTAATTTGTGCAATCAAGCATTAAAAATAAACCCAAAGCATGTTAAAGCTCTACTTCGCAAGGCCCTTGCGTAAGTTTATATAAAGTTAGTACCAATACTAAATGTACACTTAGATATTCATTTCAAGAAAATCATTCGATTGCAAAAGAAATTCTTTCTCAAGCATTTATACTCGAGCCCAAGAACAAAACAGTTCGTAAAGCACTACATCAAGTATGTCATACCTTAAATTTATGTCCAAAAAACGATCAAATTTATGCACATTACTAAATACAACGTGCTGATGTTATATTTGTGTAAAATGAGCAAAGGTAATTTTTGATTTCTGTGAATAAAGTGTTAAACGACATCACTTTATTTATTGCAAAGATGGAAGGTCCCAAAACTGGTCGAGATAGTTGCAAGCAATTGCCATCACGTTTTCGTAGCTGTGTCCAAAGCAATTGTCTTCATTTGCCTCTAAATGAGACGTCATATTGATGTTGATGATCTCTCTTGTCAAAATTTGTTGACAACCAGCAGCTTTGGATCTCGCATGAAAATTGGCAAGGGTAAAAAGATGCTTGAGAACCGCATCATGTAATGAAAACACATTCATGACTCGAGGTTTACTCAAGTCTGTAAATACTCGCTGGATAATTGATGAAAAGTTGTCTGGCGGAACAAATGCACCAGCAAAAAACACCTATGCGAATAAGTCTGGCTCATGTGAATCAAATTACCACTTGGTGAAGGTAATATGGAGTAGATTGTACATTTTGTTCAGCCAAACGTTCAAGAAGACTAGCTATAACAGCTCCACCTAGAGAGTGTCCCATGAACGTCAACTTTCGATTACGAAAAATCGTCGGCCGAGCGAGGAGAATATCAGCTAAAATTTGCCCAACTTGATGAGCTTTATTTTGTGCTTTATTCCATGGATTGCCTACAATTCATTGTAGCACAATAATTAGATAGAAATACCTGTGAAATGTGTAGCCAATGCTATTTCTCCATGTCCACTTGATGATGAAATGAACTGTTCCCATTCACTGGCATTGCCAGCTTCCCACAACACAACAAAGCAAGCCACTATCAATCAATAAAGAATAAATAATCCAACTCAAGTACCATTTTTTTGTTGATAATAAGTTTCCCAGT
Organism: Thraustotheca clavata; assembly: GCA_002081575.1. Taxonomy (NCBI): domain Eukaryota; phylum Oomycota; class Saprolegniomycetes; order Saprolegniales; family Achlyaceae; genus Thraustotheca; species Thraustotheca clavata. Next base: position 6,666 of record JNBS01000673.1, on the reverse strand, counting down.
TTGTCGATGGGTTCATTCCATGAGTCATAAAGCCATTGACTGCAATGATAACATGCTCACACGTTGCAATATCACCACTGACATGCTGAAGCTTCAAATAGTCAACTGTGCGAATTTGCTGATTAGTTTCCATTGATTGCAATGCAACATCTATAGCCGAATTCCACCATAATGATGATTTACTTTGTGTTCTTGCCTTAAACAGCACATATCAATTAAAATCAAAAGAAATCACTACCGTAGGTTGAGCTGCTGAGTTCATAAAAGCACTAACTGCGCCAAATAATCCACCAGCAACAGCTACGACAACATCAGAACGTAGAACTTGACCTGTTGGTTGTTGTGCAATTGCTTGCTTCACAGTTCTTTCCAATTGTGCCTCCATTCGTGCCTGAACAATTTCTTTTACTGAAGGATTGTACTCAATATCCCTCCACTCAGATAAAGTCATATCTCCGTCGGCAATCAAATCCTCCACGTCCCCTGTCATTTTTGTTATGCTGTCTTTGATAGAAACATATGAAAGCTAATCAAGCATGTTAGAATTCAAGTGATAGATAATTAGCCTTCATATTGTGTCAGATCAAGAGTGAGGCATTTGGATCGTTGTAGTTGAATGTCTTTGCATACCCCAATAAGAGCATCAGCTTTTTCATAAAACGAGTCCTTGAGCGAGATCACAATGCATTGGAAATCACATTTTTGAATATAAGTCGACACTTTGTTGACATTGACATTGTCGAGAGCAGCATCCACTTCATCCAAAACAAAAAATGGCGATGGACGATAGCTGTGAATTGCAAATAAAAGAGCTAGAGCTGCCACAGTCTTTTCACCTCCACTTAATTGCTCCATTTCACGGAATCGCTTCATCGGTGGCATTGCATTGTATTTCATGCCATGGAGATAAGGTTCCTCAAGGTTTTCGAGGTTTAAATATGCAGTACCACCAAGTGGATGCTTGGAGCTCTTGGTTAAATTTTTGTAGACAGAATCAATGCACGAGGAAACATGATTGTAGGCTTCCATGAATCGTTCAAAACGAGCTGTTTTAACTTCTTCAAAGCGATCACAAGCTTCAGAAGCAAGTGCCTAATTGTAAGATTGAGAATTTTATGCATTTGAGATATAATTACCTTGATTCGTTCCAATTCAGCTTCTTCACGGGCAATTCGACTTTGAATTTCATCAAACTTTTCAAGAGCTTTCATATTGGGTTGCATACGTTCAAGATCACCAGTTAATTGAGTAATATGAGACTCAAGTTGTGCAATATGATCAATTCGATCTTTGTCAGAAGAGAATGATTTCTTGGGAAGGCTAGTAAAATCAACATCTTGATCCAAGTACCGATCAGCAGCTTGAGCTGTCAATGTAATGCTATCTCCAGATGATTGTTGTGTGCTCATATCTACATCGCCTTCTTCATCGCTGTTTTCAGCATTAGCAGCTCCAATAATGGGCAATTTGACTTGATCCATTGTAGCGCGCTTAAGAATTTCACGCTTTTTTTCCTTTAATCGCTCTAAAGCTGTTTCTTGGACAGAAATTGCTTTGTTAAGAGTTGATATTTGCTTATCCAACGATTCTCGATCAGAGCTTAGACTCTTGAGATCATTTTCAATAGCTTTCAAAGCATTTTGTGCTGCAGTTGCTGCTTCTGCTTTAGCCTTGTTGTCTGCATCAAGCTTTGATGTTTGGGCTACCAAAGCTTTCTTTTCATTTTCAATAGCTTGTAAAGTGATTGTTTCTTTGGTTACAGCAGCTTTAGCATAGTTCCATCGTCGGCGATTGTCATGGTTTTCCAGATATTGCAACTATGAAAAACATTTTTCACTTTCTAACTTTAAAGTCTTACTTGAGCTTGAATTTTAGCCATGTGATTATGTAGTTTTCGACGTCGATCAATACGTTCTTGTTGTTGCTTAATCACGTTTTCTTCATACTCACGAATATTTTTAATGCCAAAGGATTTACTAAAGTCTTTAAAAAGTTGGTCTTCAACCTAAAAAGAATTAGAAGCTTGCTAATAGAGTTTGGTTTTACCGAGTGAATTTGACTTTCAATCTCATTGATACTAGCTTGGCGAGTATTCATTGATTTCTTCACCTTCTTAATTTCTGGTACAAGTGCTGCAATACGTTTCTTGCATTCTTGCATTCGAGTTTTTAACTTTGAAATCTTGTCTTCAGTAGTTTTGATATCGGCTTCAGCATAACGAAGTCTGTTCTTTAATGAACCAAGTTTAGACTCAAGTGTTTGGCGACGAACAGCTCCAATGCTTTCCTTTTCTAACGAAATTAATTCCTACAATTCATAAGATGAAAAGCAATAGATGTTGCATCTTTACTTGGTGAATTGAGTCTCGCTTTTCTTTCAAAAGTTGGGCTTCTTTTTCATCCCATCGACCAGCACGATTCAAGTCTTTTTCAGTTCGACCACCAGTCATACTGCCATTTTTGCTGACAACCATGCCATTTAAAGTCACAGCTTTGACTTGTTCATTGCGGTGGAAGCACAGATCACTAATTTAACATGAGTACTTCGTTAAATTGCAGGTGAAATACCGAGCTTCATCAATGCTATCACATACAATAGTGTCGGTAACAGCGTAGAGCACAGCAGGTTGAATTTGTGGTTCACAGTCAATGACATCCACGACAAGTTTAACAGAAGCTCCCAAGCCACGAAGACGTTCATTAATAGGCTTGACTCGAATCTTGTCTAATGGGATAAACGAGACACTTTCCAAGTGATTATCTCGTAAATACTAATTTCAAGCTGTTGAGTATAGAAATTGTTTCATTCTTTCTACCTGAATGCATTCTTGAGCAGTTCTATAGTCATTAACAACAAGCGAGTCCATGTGTCTGCCGATGGCAATAGTCACTGCTGTATTGTACTTTCGTTGAATAGGTTTACAAAGATCAAGAAGACGACCACGCACACCAGGGAAAATACGCTGCAATGTATCAAAAGTTTCAGCTCTTTTTAATTCAGCTTGATTTTGACGCCAGTCATCTTTAACATTTCTTAATTTCTATTCTTCATTGTTAGACAAGATAAAGTTTAACAATTACCAATTGAATTTGATCCAATTCAGATTTGAGTGCTTGTTTTTTATTTGAAATATCAATTTCCTATGAAATGAAATCAGATTAACACTACAATAGCACTTCTTTACGTGTTGTTGATTGTTGTTTAAATCGGCTTCAGTTTGCTTAACTTCATCGTTGCTGTGAGCAATAACACGTTTGATCTACAAAACAAAGTGAGTTGGAAATGATATTTACAAGCTGCATTACATCAACAAGACGTAGTTCAGCAGTTGTTCGGTCTTCTTTTAAACGATTCATCTCTTCATTATGCTCCTTTTCTTCTTGAGTTAGTGTTGCCAAGCGACTTTCATCAGCAGTTTTCTGACGAGTTAACTATTCAAAGATTCATAAAAAGTCTTTAAAGGAAAGAGTACCGAAGCTAAATCATTGCGAAGCTTTGTAGTTTCAATCAGAGCATTGTCTTTGATCTTATGATATTGTTGCAATTGGTTTCCTTGCAATACTAACTCTTCATCATCCTTTGTTTCTTCAAGAACAGCTTCAGCCTTAGAGTAATTGAGTATTATGAAGTAGTTAATATATTTAAAACCTGCTTGAGCTCTGCAAGATCAGCATGAAGTCCATCAATTTCATCATTTTGCTCTTCCACTTTTTTGCCCATTGTTTTTTCATGTGTGATTGCACAATCCAATTTCTTTTTGGAGTGCTTAATTTGCTCATTAAGTTGAATCAAACGGGGAGCAACGCTGTCAACTTGTTCTTGGACTTTAGCAGCATTTTCTTCATGAAGTCGAACTTCCTTTAATTGTACTGCATGTAGCTTCTTTTTCGCTTTATACGAATCAGTGAATTCCTAAGCAGCATTGGAATAGCAGTAAGTTGATTAATAAATACCTTGTTGTCATTCATAAATTGATCAAGTTGTTTCTGCGCTTCATCCAATTTTTCTGTTCGTTCTTGTGCTTCATTAGCAACATGATAAAGTTGCCATAGATAACGATGTTGTTTAGCTTGGTTAAGCTCTTTACGTTTTAATCGGTATCGTTCAGCTTCTTCTTTTTGTTCACGAACAATCTTTCGCTCAGCGGTAAGACCTTTACGCTTCTGATAAGCGAAAATCGTATTTTCCTCGGCAGCATTCTTTGCTTCCAAGTACTTCTCATATTCATCTTTTAGCTCATCCGATGAAGAAATCATTTCAAAAAGTCTTGTAAGTTGATCAGGCGATTTTGATGCAATTGATTCAACATCACCTAAAGATTTTCACAATAAGTTCTTATCCATGTTATAAAAGTACCTTGAAAAACAAGGAAATTTCGTGCTTTTACAAGAATTCCAAGATCTTTCAACGTAGCTTCATATTCTTCATACGTCATATCTTGTTGATTGATTCGATACGATCCAACACCTTTGTCAGAAATACTTCGAGTAAAGTTCAATTCATTTTCAATCAACTCGCCCAACCGTGGCAAGAGCTTCATCTTTTCCTGTTCATCAAGTTCATATATCAATGAAACATACGCTCCATCCGGTGATACTTGATTTACATTATCTTTATGCAAAAGATCTTTAAGTTGATTTGACCGTAAATGGCGACTATTTACGCCCAGAACAAAGCTAATAGCGTCCATTAAATTCGATTTCCCAGCACCATTCGGTCCAATCACGGCTGTAAAACGATAAAATGGACCGATTGTCTGCTTCCCACCATAAGATTTAAAGTTTTTCACGTCCAAGCGTTGAATTCGTCCCATCCTCTTGTCCGCGCTCAAATCGAATTATCAAAATGAGCGCGGGAATTCCTAGTCCGGATAACGTTATTCGGATACAATATGTCTAAAACCACTCAACTTTCATTTTAATCTTGGTGTTTGTAAAGTAAGTTGATGATGATGCAAATCAGCGTTTAATTGCAGAGATAACACACTATGCAGCCCATTTATACATTACACAAGTCACTTGATCAGAGATATAGCATATTTTTAGCTTGATTGTGTGTTTAATAGGGTTAATAGCGGAAATATATTTTACCGTACACTAAATACGGGATTAGTATAACACTATAGTCTGGATTCCAGTCCAAATAACACTATTAGAGAATGATAAAAAATAGTGTGATGAATTGAATATAATTACTGTCATTTTGAATTTAGAAGAATGGGTGAGCGTAAGGTCTTGAACAAGTACTTCCCGCCGGATTTTGATCCATCAAAAATTCCACGAAGAAAGCAACCAAAGAATAAACAGATTGAAGTACGTATGATGTTGCCATTCTCGATTCAATGTGCTACTTGTGGCGAATATATGTATCGAGGAAAGAAATTTAATTCGAGGAAGGAAGATGTTTTAGAAGAAGATTATCATGGAATCAAGATATTTCGATTTTACATTCGATGCGTGACTTGTGCAAGTGAAATTACATTTAAAACAGATCCACAACATGGTGATTATGTTGCTGAACATGGATGTCAAAGAAATTTTGAACCATGGCGAGAAAATGAAGCTAACGATGAAAAAATGTTGAAAGAAAGAGAAGAAGAGGAAAAAGGGGATTCAATGAAACAATTGGAAAATCGTACACTTGATTCAAAGAGGGAAATGGATATTCTTGATGCTTTGGATGAAATCAAAGCGATTAATCAACGACATGCAAAAGTGGATACTGATGCACTTTTGGCCAAAGTCACACAAGATGAACCTCCACCTGAAGGAGATAAAGTAATGACAGAGGAAGACATTCAAGAAGAAATGGAACTCTTCCGAAAGCGAAAGCTTGAACAAACAAATACCGGACCCCCCAAAAAAATTGTCAAAGCAACTCCACTCTCTACAGAACCAACTCCAGCCCCTGTGCAGCAGCAACATCCAACTGTTGTTGTAAAGAAGAAAGCTAAAACAGCTACAAAATCAAAGCCTAAAGCAGCACCTTCTAAAGCATTGAGTCTTGTTGGAAATTACGATAGCAATAGCGATTAAACGATTCCATTCTTATGGGTTATAGGGCGTAATCATGTTCTTGGCAAAAGATTTCAACGATGGTACGCCACGAACTTCTTCATTTAGCAATGGCATTTCAACGACATGGAAGTCCTAGCATTGATAAGAATTGTTGATATATCAATTGAAATTACCTCGTACAAATCGTAAATTTGATCCAAGTATTTTTGTTGCATTTTTTGACGAGCACAGCAATTGTTGCATGTCGATCCTTCTTCAGGATACAATACTTGGTTCACAACAACATTGTGGACATCAATATCATACTTGGTAAGTTCCTATATCAATACAATATCATGCATTTGCATTGGAATAAATATTAACCTGGACTAAACGTTCAGTCTCATATAGCGACAAGAATTCAGGAATGCAAACACACACAAATGTAGTACGATCAGCATCTTTGAATTGTTCATTCACCTACGTATGCAATGAGATCTTATTAAGCTGAATAAAACTACCTTTTGAATGACTTCACGAGTTTGCTCCAATTTTCCTACAAGCATTTCTTCCGATGGTAAAGCACCACCAAAGAGAGCCGACATCTACGAATTTACTTAGGTTAAGCAACATCATCAATATCCAACCTGTCCGAACATGCCCGAGAATT
>JNBS01000671.1:0-18877 GCA_002081575.1 Thraustotheca clavata | reverse complement strand
CAAGTGGATAAAGATACAAGGGGGTGAACAGACAACTTGGAAAATGAAGATATGAGGGGAGGAGGAAACAAAAGGTGAAGAAAGTAGTTGTTGAGGTAAGAAATTAGATGTCGAAGATACAGGTTGAGAAGATACATTAGGATGAAAAAATATGGGGATGAAGAAACGAAATGATGAAGAAACAAGAGAAGTGACCTGCGAAAGGCGAATGTGAGTTTGAGGTAATGGGTGAGGGTGGGAGCATGGTTTAACACGTTTATGAAGAGATTCGTCTAAGAAGGATACATTAATAATACGACGCGGGGGAAGCCCCAACGATAAATAACAACTATAAGTACAAATGATTTCACATACAAGCAGCTTTGGGAGAGGTTTGTTTAAGGATTTTGTCCAAATACCCGCCTTCCTGACACAGCTCGTAGAAAATGCCTTGGCCTTTTTCAATTAGCTTTTGAGGACGATCACATTGAGCGACTCGCCCGCAGTCAAATACAAGGATTCGATCGCAATCCAATATTGTATCGAGACGATGCGCAATTGTAAGAACAGTGGAGGATGCAAATTCGGTACGAATTACACGTTGTAGTGTTAGATCCGTTGCATGATCAATAGCAGCAGTGGCTTCGTCCATAACAACAATACGAGCATCACGAAGTAATGCGCGAGCCATGCAAAGCATTTGACGTTCACCAACACTAAAGTTTTCACCATTTTCATCAATACCAGTCTCCAAACCATCAGTCTTGATACGATCAAGCATGTTGACTTTACCAAGTGTTCGCCAAAGGGTATCATCATCCACAGTGTTGAATGGATCAAGATATGAACGAATTGATCCTTTGAAGAGAACAGGAGATTGGGGAATAATAGCAATGCTTTGACGCAATGTTTGAATACCAATTTTTGCCACATTGACACCGTCAATTTCAATTGAACCAGAAGCAAGTTCATTGATACGAAACAATGCCATGGTTAAACTTGATTTCCCAGCTCCTGTACGACCAACGATACCAATCTTTTCACCAGCAGCAATGTCCACATTAACATTTTTTAATACCAATGGATCCCATGGTTTATACCGGAAAGACATGTTTTTAAACGAGATAGCACCTCGTTCTGGCCATGATTTTGGTACAGCACCAGAGATAACTCGAGGTGGTTCGCTTTCAACAGCACAATATTCAGCGATACGTTCAGGCCCAACCATTGATGTTTCTACTTGAGACCCAATCGAAACAATGTACTCTAACGAAGGCAGCATATTAAATGTATAGTTGAGTACCAAACCAATTAAGCCTGGTGTCAAGTAATCTTGCATATATACCAACGACAATGCCACAAATATAACAAGATGAGCACTCAGAAGTTGTACACGCATCAAAAACCATTGAGTCATAATCTGTGAAGTATACATGGCACCGTTCGTTGCATCGACATTGGCATGATGAGTTTGTTGAAATCGACGCATGTGTCTTTGACCAAAAGCACGAATAATTAGTGCCCCATCAATGCATTCCGAAATCAAGTTGAGCATTGGGGACTTAGTTGCTTTATTTACTCGCTCCATTTCTCGAGCAGGTTGCACGTAAAATCCAGCAATCGAACAATAAATGTAAATAAGAGGTACAAGCAAGAGACCAGCAAATTTAATGACAAGGACCGTGGTAATAAGCTGGACAAATACTGAAAAGATGACACCAGTGAATGGATCAAGAAGCATTGGTAGTTGAATATCAACAGTATTGATATCATTGCTAAACCGATTCAGAATGCGACCAAGTGGATTCATATCAAAAAATTGCATTGGGGCACGAAGTAATGCGTGGGTCATACGATCAAATAGCAAGTTGGATGCTTTTAAACCACCAACGAAAATACTCACTGTGCGTAGAGCACAACACAAAATACCACCGAGTGCCAAACATGTATAACTTGCAAGATAGTACTTGGAAGCATCAAAAGATTGGATACTGCTGCTCCATGTTCCAAGATGCAAATCACCAGCCACTTGCATTGTTTGGCCTGTAAAGAGGATGCATGCCCACAACAAAATGATTTTCCAACCTCCGATAGCAGCTACATACGTCTTGAAGATTTTACTTGAGACTCTGCCTTTTGAACGCATTTCTTGCATAATAAGCTGTCCCGTGGGTGAATTTTCTTCATCATATTCATATACTGGTCCACTGATTTGAGCTGATGTTGGAGTAAAGACTTCAAAAGCAGCAAGTGCAGGTGAAACCAGTGTTAAATCTGGGGTAGGAGCAATGTCATCATGATCTTCATCAGCTCCAGATCGACTAGAGCTACGAGACATTGGTTGAACAAGTACTGGTAGCTCTTCTTCCGAGCTATGATCCACCACAGTGTCAAATATACGTCCACCTCTAATTTCAAGCGTGCGATCAATAAACTTACTTGAAATGATTTCAGGACTGTGCGTGACAAGCACAATGGTTTTGTTCTTGAGAAGACCCTGAAAGCATTTATAAAAAATATCGTTTTGTACGATAGCATCGACAGCAGACAATGGTGAATCAAGCAAAAAGATATCTGCATCAGAATAACATGCTCTAGCAAGCCCAATACGAGCTTTTTGTCCACCAGAAATATTAACACCCTTTTGGCCAATCTCCGTTCGATCACCAGCAGGGAAAAGAGCTAAGTCTTTAACCAAAGCACACGCTTCAAGGACACGAGTATACTTTTTACGATCATACGGTCGGCCAAATAAAATATTTTCACGGATGGTCATATTTTGAATCCAAGGTTGTTGTGAAAAGTAAGCTACATCCCCACCAAGGTATACAATACTTTTGGAAGCTTTTTGCATTTCACCAAGTAGAGCTGCAATTAAAGATGACTTGCCTTCACCAACAATACCATGTACAACAACAAATTCACCTTTTTTAATTGTCAAATTGATGTTGCGAAAAAGTGGATTGTCAAGTCCATTCCATCCAAAAGTACCGTCTTGAACAACAATATCAAAACGAAGCGATTGAAATGGTTTACACTCAGTCGGATGGGTTTTTGGTGTCCACGTTTCTGATACATTTTTCTCTGGGAGATCAAGGAATTGCATCATGCGCCTGGCTGCGACAAGTGCTTGCATAAGATTTGCAATGACTTGGGGTAATGCCATCATGGGAAATCTGAGCATTGAAAACAAAGAAAGTGCTGTGAATACTTTAGCAGCAGTCAATGCTTCTTTCATGACCAACGTGTACGTGCCAATGGATGCAATTGTAACAAAAATCGGAGCTGCGAGTAAAAGTGCGACCCAAAACGATTGCAAAAAGTACACATTGCGAAGCGTTCCCAATTCAAAAGTACGTAAAGCAGTAAGTTTTTCATAAAACTTTTCTTCCCATGCATTTAATTTGATGATTTGCATCGCCCCAAAGATTTCACTTACAGCTTTCATACGAGCATCTTTAAGTTCCATGAGTTTACGAAAGACTGAACGTTGCTTTGTAGCAAGGCAATTGTTTATAACAAGGACAACCCCAATGACTCCTGCACCAACAAAAGCTGCATAGCCTATAACATCATGGAGCATTGATAAAATAGCAATTGTTTGCAAAGGAAAAATCCATAATTGATTTGCTGCAACTGAAAAATTGATAATACTTTGAATATCTGTTGAAAACATATTGGCAATTTCACCCGTGCTTTTTTCACGTCGACATGTAGCATCAAGTACAAGAGCTTTTTGAAATAGTAAATGTTGCAATGCTGATGTAATTTTTAATGTAATCAATTGGGTTTCAAAAGCAGCATGCGTAGTTAAAAGGGCCTGAACTACCTTGACCAAATACAGCGTAAATATCACCACAAGCACATGCTGCATGTCATACGTGGCTGCTTCCGCAGCTGATACAATGCGATGTAAAACAAACGGCGCATAAAGTGTACAACCAACTACGACTGCTTGGACACACCCAATACATCCAAATCGGCGTCCATAAAGGCCAAATATAGTTCGGAAGATTGATTTATTTCGTCGTAAATCACGTTCAAATACTCGACTTACTGTTCTGCATTGGTATTCATACTCCAATGGCCACAGATCTTCATGATTAAGCTGTCGTTGATTGCCAAGTGATAGTAATGGTGAGACCCATAAATAAAAAGCTCGTGAGATCCAATTTGCACTACTTTTTGGATGAATCTCTCTATGAAAGCCTCCATTAGAAGCATCCGTTGCCATGTACATCGGTGGCATCGAGAGGCGGACGATTGAAGAATGGCGAAGCACGAATGCCGTCGTTCCGAGACATGAGATCGTAAGTACCTAATGGATGTCCCACGCATATTTCGTACAGAGTAATGTAATAATCAATACATTCCCGTACATCCACAGTTATCACCCAAAGTAGCGTGTGTCTTTGTACCACGGCCTGTCGACCTCACGATACAAATGTACGAAGTGTATGAGGCAATGTACGAAACAAGTACTGTCAATAAGAAAACACAATAAGATAGAGGAGAGGCGTATCTTAGGTAGATATTGAATATGTAAATTGATTCAAGAAATGATCATGAGGAAGATGGTAAAGTGGCTACTTATGCATGAATTGCAAACAAACGAATCTTGCTTGACATTGCTTGGTTGTGTGGATAAAGTGACACGTCAAGTTGACGTGACGTAAGGTTGGCTTGTGCCAACAAATTGAAAAATAGCTCATCGGACGCTGTGCTTCGTGTTTGATGCGACAGAAGCATAAGTCGGTTCTTTTTAGTGGGTGTGGATTGTAGGAGACGCTTTATCGTTGCGACGAGTGAGGGAATCAGTGTCTCAACCCACACGATGTCCGAACCCAAAATAATCTCGATGTTTTCCATGTTTGGTATTGACTCCGACGTAAACCAGTCCAGTTCGATTGTAGATACTGTCTGAGTTGGATACAATTCACGCAGTTGGTTCCGGTTTAAATCGATGTTATGTTGTAAATTGGTCAATGTGTAGTCCAAATCAGTCAAGAGAACGTTAGAGGCACCACAGAATGCGGCTGCAAGACCTACAAGTCCTGTACCCGCACCAAGTTCAAGAATACCTTTGCCATAAACATTATGAGCACTTGATGCATCTTGTTGTTCTAAATACTTGGCTAATACAATTGATCCATCCCATATTGTTAATCCAGTGCCTTTGCCTGAATTTCCAACTTCTTCAATATATAATTGATGCCCATGAATCTTAAATTCGCCTTGATCAAATGCATAATTAAAACCACGACTAGCAATTGCTGCAACAACACCACATGTACGTTTAATAATGAGAATACGTGCATGCGACTCAACCTGTTGACTCTCTGTCAACGGTACAAAGCTATTGACATTGGTGTCAAAGATCAGCGCACCACGCACTTCTGAATGCAACTCTGCGCCAACGACACCCTCTAAAGCCTTCCAGATCCCATCAATCGTTTCTCCCTTCTGTACACGAGCTCTTCGATGTCCTTCAAACACGCCTTCAGCTTCCACAATCAATATATTCATACATTCTCCCGCCACGATTGCCATTAGCGCCAACAACCAAAATGGCATATTAGAAAATCCGCACCTGTTCTTAAACACGCACCTAACTCTTCCTCCTCTTTTGATGTATTGGACACGAACCAACGCTAGTTGCTGCGTCTCATGAAGCTCATGATATCCACTGATGCTAGTAGAAGCCCTCAGACACGAAAGAAAGCAGTAAATCTATCATAAGATTCAAATACGCACCCAAATGGTGCTCCTTTACTCATCTTACAATTCATTTGAAAAGATTGAATGGACAACAGTGCGGGCCGAGGAAGAAAGCGACGACGAGAACGACGTCAAGCGCTAAAGAAAACGCAGCTATGTAGACACTTTGACAAGCCTGAAGGATGTCCTTTCACAGACTGTGTCTATGCCCATGGATTGTACGCTTTTTTCAAAGAAAATGGAGTTTCAAAGCGTGTAGGGATGAAATTCAAGATGGAGGAGCAATTACAGTGAGTGCCCAGCGAAAATTGCTTCGTGAACAAGGAACTAAACGTCAAAATGATAAGTTTATCAGCACCAAAGACGCAAAAGATGCCCCTGTGGTTGAATACGTGGCCCGAACTGGATCGATGGTATGAAAAGAATAAAAATTGAGCTTGATGGTGTCGAGTAGGTGGATCGATATTATACACGACTGTATGCATCGGATATCCTTGAAAATCCCAATGAAGATCAATTTGTCAACATGCATTCGAATCGTCTTTGTGTTGTATGTAATTGAGATTTAATCAAGTGTTTATTGTTGTGTAGCTTGGAATTGCTCCAGGTCATGCCATTTTCAAAGACAAGTTGACAGTCACAAGTGTTGAATTTGAACAAAGTGTTCTTGATAATAAAGTGTCGGGAAAGAAGAAGAAAGGTGGCGTTTGGTTTAATCCAGAATCTGTTGTATGCCGAGTAAAGTGTTCTAACGATGTGACGTACACTATTCGCAGGTATATTGTTTTCTTGATGAAGCGATCACTAATATCATGATAGTTGTATTCGTGGGGCTTTGATTGAGCACAATGAACGACTTATCGAGCAACCTGAACTTCTCACGCGCAAGGTATAATCAATCCATTGGTTTTTTCAAGCTAAGTGGGTTTGTAGCCATTCACAGAAGGTTATATTGCAATTGTGCGTCCAAAACCAGTTGAAATTGCCGAAATCCAAGCATCATTGCTTAAACACACCGATTACATCCAACTCCGTAGTCTCCATGACCCAAAAGCATTTCAATGAGCTTGTATATACATTGTATATTTTGCATTTACGTTGGTTTTCGAATGACTGCATCTAGAATCGTACGCATGAACCGTGTTAATTCTGTGCGACTGAAACTTAATTCTTCCTATAGACACGATTAGGACTAGAAGCAATGGAGATTAAGAGACAAGAAGGTATGGTGGGGCTGTTGGTTCCGATTGACGAGTGTGGTATTCCACTTCTTCTGATGATGGAATATAATCAATTTGCTTTCGAGGATTTGTGGGAATTGATAGATCAAATGCAAATTGCTGTGCACGGAGTGAGTCAACAGCACGACATGATACTTCTTGCACATCCGTTTTGCCGTCTTTTTTCAATGATATGTGTAAACTTGTGAGAAGTTCATAGATACGAAGCAACTAATGGAAGAGTTCAAGCGACAATATTTCAGATTGTATCCTACCTTATTGGTATGAGCAAGTTTCGCATGCATTTCGTTCGTGGATGCATTCGAATTGGTTGCTGGAGTTGTTTGTTGCGTCTCTTCCAATTGCAAACGCAATGAAACATTTTCTGCATGAAGTTGATCATATTGTTGCTTGAGTTCTGTCAATCTACTACACATTCAACCAAATTTCATCAAAACTTCACTTACTCACTCGACGATCCATTCTTTTCTTTTGCTCGTTCCAAATCTTCACGCATCTTTTCATACTTGCCAAGTTTTTTGTTCAAATTAGCAATATCTTGTTTCATTTTCATCATTGTTTTATCATGTGCATCAGCTTCAGATTTCATCAATTTTCTTGCTTCCTCCAACAATTTTTCAGGTTGTGTTTGTCGTACATTCCATATTTCTTCATAATCCTTTTTTAATTTCTTCATATCTTTACTTTCATCATACGTCATTAGCATCTTTTCCACGACAGAAGTAAACGAATTCACTTTGGATGTACTCAACTTTGCTTTTTTCACTGGTTTCATCTCGACAGTCTCCTGAATTCGTTTCTTCTTACTACCACCATCCAAAACACTCTTTAACTTGACCACTACCTTCTCATTCTTTCCCCCTTTCTTCTGCTCAAATTCACTCCCATCGTCCGACGAACTGCCGTCTCCCCACGCTTTGCTCTTCACTCGTGACATTTTTCAAATGATAAAAATCATCCGGATATCATACTTTATCCGGCCATTCCACTCTGGTTTTGACGATGATCCGGATGCACAAATACCGGATAATGAACTTATATTATCCGGCGGTGCTGTTTATTTCCGGATAATTATTATTCGGATGTCATAATCAAAATGGTGGTGTCGTTGGGATTACCACAGGAGAACGCGGTGGTGGACGATACGTGTCCGTTTAGCGTTAAACTTGGTGGAACTCCAGTGAATAGAGCGTGTATGTGTGTTTTCTAAAGGTGTGTAGGCTTATTACTCGCGTGAGTCATCGGTAGCGTATGAATCTTTGCGATGTTCGCGGTGTGAGTATCAACTTTACCTTGTGGCACAGGTAAAGATGGTAAATCAGGAACGAATGATCATTTCTGTAGGTGTATGCGCCAGTGACAACAGATCGAACGCTGTACATCTTTGGGTGCAACTCTACGGAATGCATGGACACTGCAGGAAGGTAGAGGGTTGAACGTGGGATTGAATTATGATAATGCGGATTGAATAGTTGGCGAGCGTTGAGATATGAAGGATTAAATGAAGAAGAAAAGGAAGTAGAGGAAGAGAAAGCAGCTCCTTGTGATGCAAATAATACGACATGGGGAGATGACGATAGTGATGATGATTGGGGAGATGATGGAAATACTACATGGGGAGCTCAACCTGCAGTGGATTTAGAAGCTCTTTTACAAGTACGAGATGATGCAATGACGACAAAAACTACTGCTCCTGTTGCTGCAAAACCAAAGGTCGAGATTACAGAGGAAATTACTACGTTGGCACCTCATTTTGCTCCAGTTTTATTGCAAGTAGACGATGAACCGATGGAAAGTGGAGGTGAAAAATTTGCACATGAAGAAAAGCTATTGAGTGCATATTTTGCTGAAGAAGAAAAAGAAAATGCTCAAGAAGTTGCATGGCTTAAAAATTTGTTGAAATTCACGACGGATGTTGTTGCTGCTGGACAAACTCAAGGAGAAGCTGCTGAATCGTATGAACGAACGCCATTGCGAGAGAAGCTCTTTTTGAAGTTTAAAAAGCGTATAAAGCGTGCACCAACACAATGCCTTCGGTATAATTACGGTGGTGAACCACTTTGGCCATATCCACCTCCAAAACTCGAGATTCCAAAATGTAAATGTGGACAAGAACGTGTATTTGAACTACAGGTACTTGACTACTTGAGATTGTTTGCTAATTTGATTCTAGTTGGTACCGACAACTAATTATTTCTTGCAAGTGGAAAAATATGCTGCTTCGGACTCTGCTCATGTGACTAAACAAGGCGGAATGGACTGGCAAACTGTAGTTGTTTGGTCATGCCCTGATAGCTGTGCTTTGAGTCATGAAGAGTTTGTGTACGCTCAACCAGCAAATAATGATTAGCAACGTTCAAAAATTTTGTACAAGTTTGTCAGACTTGCAATAGGGCGCATTATGCCGTTGTCATTGAATTGATGCGGTGGAGCAAATTGTGACGTCTTTAACGCTGGAAAGATTAAATGTTTGAGCACGTGATGGGTTTTCTCGAGAGATTCTTCTGGGTACGCCATATCACTGTACCACATAGCTAACATCATGCTCACTCCATCGAAGCAAGCTTCTTCTTCTTCCCAATTGACGTTACTAAGCTTTAAAATGAATTCAGGCAAAGCATGGGCAGAAGGCTCGTGACCAGGCAGTACTACTGGAATGCGAGTTAGTTTGCCCTATACACTTGTTTGAAAAGTATAGTCATGCCAACATACCTCTGGCGTAATGCCTAATCCAAAATACTCTTCTAACATTGGAGCTTTTTCAATTAAAAGATCAGTGACTTCCTTTGCTTGGGCATTGCGTGGACCATCTTCTTCAGAAAAGTTGTGTGGGTTTTCCAAAGCACAAATCACTAAATCAAAAACAGACAAAGGTTCTTGAAAAGATATAGTTGGGAATGACCCAAATTGGCGAAGAATGTGTTGATACATGAGTGCCATTGCCACAGCACTATGTTGAACAATGTAAAGCTTTTCGAGATGTTGAATAATGGAATATTGTGTATTGACAACACCAACAAAAGTGTGTTCGCGAAAAAGCTAACAAACCTATTAGAATCAATGTTTACTATGGTACCAGAACCTTTGTCAAGCTTCGATCACAACGAGTTTCAATCGCTTCTTTGAGATTAATAATGCTGGTCAAAGCTTGAGGATCAATATCTAAAAAAATTGTTAATTCTTGCTTCAGTGTCTGCACAACCTTCATCGTCATCATCATCAATTACTCGTTTACGTTTTGCGGGTGGAGTAACATGGACTTCATCAACGAACGAGTCTATATCCAACTTGGTTTCTTCTTCATCTGCAAAGGTAGTGTCTGACTTTTGTGATACAAGAAAACGATCAATTGTAGTGGCTTTGTGGTCTGTGCGAACTAGTCTTTGTGGTGCCTATTGCAAATGATGAAATTGTTAGTATAGATACATACTTTTGCAGCAGAATAAGTTCTTGCTTTGGCTTTCGTTAAATTAACTTGAACAAGTGGGGAAGATTCTTGCAAGTCGGGTTTGGAAGTTGATATACGTTTTGGCTTGGGAGAATTTTCTTCCTCGAAAGAGCTATTAAGCGAGCTTTCTTGAGAGAACTTTGCTTTCATACTTGCTGCTGAAATTTGCCGTGTTGTTAAATGAGACGAAAGCATAGTTGCAATGGGCTGGACAGTAAATACGCGAGACTCATTGCCACCTTTCAGTAAAGAATCGATATGATCTGCTACAGCTTGAATAATTGATTCTTCATGAAGAAAATGAACTTCTCGCTTTGTTGGATGGACATTTACATCAACGTTATGTGGAGGAATTTCCATTGCCAAATAAACAAATGGATGCGAGTGTTTTGGTAGGTATTGAGCATATAGATGTTCAATAGCTCTTTTAAGTAATGGGCAGTCAACTAATCGATTGTTGATGAAGAGAACAAAAGTGCCTTTCTTCGTACTAGAGAAATATAAGTGATTTTAGTTGGGTTGAGCGTACTTGTAATTGGCATTTGTGACGTATCCTTTAACAATAACAGGAGAATCATTGCCCATGGCAGTATTGTCAGTAAAATCAACAGCAGCTACTTCATTTGCAATGGATGGTCCATAAATAGTTTTAATAGAATCAATCTGGCTCATATTATGTGCGATGTTGACGTCACAAGTAACTTCACGATGTTTTTTGCACACAAAAGCTTTATTTTGTCCACTGTAATGCAACGCATACCTTTGTACGACCTCAAGAATGCGTTGATATTGCTCTGATGCATTTTTCAATGCTTGTTTCCTTGTTGAAAGATTGTAAAACATATCTTCAACCTAAGCAACATAACAATCTATAAAATATCATTCTACTCATTACTACAATCTGTGTTCCAGTCTTCCCAGCACAAGGTACAGGATCCTTTGATCCTCCTGGTGTTTTTGCAACTAAAACACCATCACGATAATGAGCTCTACATACAATAAGATTTCAATAGCAACACAATTTCACCTATATGCACAAGGTTGATCGTTTGTTTTCGATGTGATCGTCACATGAGCAACATGGGATACACTCGAAAGTGCTTCTCCACGAAAACCATACGAAGAAATGGCATTAAGATCATCAAATGATCGCAATTTGCTTGTTGTAAAGCGTTCGCACACAATTTCCAAGTCTTCTCGACGAATTCCACAACCATCGTCCGATATCTGAAGCAATTTCAGCCCTCCTTGGCCTACAACCACGTTGATCTGCGTAGCTCCAGCGTCTAAACTGTTTTCTAGTAGCTCTTTTAGTGCATTTGCAGGCCGATGAACCACTTCTCCCGCCGCGATCTTGTCGACGACACTCTGCTCCAAGCGTTCGATCCTTCTCATCTTCAATCCAGTGTATCTCATTGAAACCAGTGGTATACTTTAAAAACACTGTATTCCTAATAAATACTGTATTCTATTCAATACGCTGTTTCAAACATAGTACACTGTATTTGCAGAATACAGTGTTTTCAAATACACTGTTTATCGACACTATCATGTAACCATACCATTGTCTAGTTACATTGCTCTGATGGATATCATCGAGGTAATGTTAATGATGTAGAGAGGTTGAGGTTAATGAAGATATAGGTAGAGTTTTCTGAGCGTGGAGACCTTGGGATTCGTATTGGCATTGACGAGGAAGGTAAAGTTGCTGTACGAAAGATTGAACCAGTAAAAGGTATTGAATATGTACATGATATACTGCATGAAGATTAGGTCCTGTGGAATCAATGTACTCCGAGCTCTCTCGTGGCGATGTACTTGTATCTATTGTAGCTATGATGATATGTAGAGGGTGTGCTGATAGATTGTGGTAGAATGGAACGAGTATATTGCCATATTCGTTTACTGATGTGATGGGCATGATACGTAAAGCAAAGACAAAATCTGAAGCTTTAGAACTTACATTTTTACCTCAGCAAAGTATGTTTGAATCGACAGAATCACTTGTGGAATCTTGGTTGACTGAACAAAATGATCATTTGATGGATGGAGAATTTCAACTTGTATTTCCATGTTTGCAATCGCTTGGATTTAGCCTCGTTGAATCGTTTGTTATGACTACATTGTTCACATTAAAACATGAAAATGTCAGCAAATGCATTGTTAAAGTGAACAATGACGTCGTCGTTGGATTTCCTGCGGGAGAAGTGAAATTGTTACTTGAAAGCAATGATGCATCCATGTATCCAAAAACACTTTGGTTAATGGAAATGCCACTTAAATCTTTTCGTTTGGACAATCAATACGATGTTGTAACGATACCTAACCACGAACTAATGAGCCATCTCCAATTTAAACCGATCGAAATGATGCTAGAAGCACCTATGATTGATCTATCTCTTGAAAATCCATCATCTCCACGAGGTTCCCGTGAAAGAAGAGAGGATGGTGTAGCAACGGGGCAATATGTATTAGCAATTAATGGACTTCCAACACTTTGTGTTCCAAACAATCAATCTTCAGGTGATGGTAGCATTGGGGAGCTTACAAAAGCTTTAAAATTGCTTGAATCAACCACAAGGTCTCTATTAATCCGAGATTTAGTTCTCTATCAAAAAGAGATTCATACAAATCGCCCACTTTCACCTTGGCGTCGGCGAGATAAAGAAACAAATGTATCAATTCCACTTAATGATTTCTCGGCTATGTATGATGAAGAGAACTTTGTCTCTAAGAAGCAAACTTACTCAGAATACTTGGCTTCAATTGCTAAATATCCATCTACACTTACGATAAATCCTGGGCGTGGAATTCGTCAGAAATGGACTCAATCAAGAATGCTTCATGTTCAAATTGATCAAGAAAGTTTAAATGTACCTTTGGGACTATCTTTTGAGACAGATTATTCAACGAAATACACAGTATTCAAAGGCTTTGAGCGGTATGAACTTAAGTCTTAAATTGGATTTATATTGCTTTCCTAGTACTTGTGTATCAAATACTAATCAAATAAGCATTGGAGATCGTATTCTTGCATTAAACGATCAACCCACTGAATCGATGGACACAGCAACTATAATCAACTTTTTAATGTTTTCCGAGTCAAAGACAAGGTACATAAATTAACAGTCAAATGCGATGAAATTTCGTAGAAATATTCGTGTGATTAAACATCGCAAATCTTCCAGTCGAATTATGCAGCCATTTCGTCGTCTTTGGACATTACTTGCCAAGAATGAAAATCTTCTCGAAGAGGAACACTTAACTCAAGTTAACTCGTAGAGATGAGAATAATGAGAATGCAAACAAACATATACTCACATATATCTATCCTAATCGATGCAATGCACTGGTTTGTTGCTTTGCTAATCGAATTCCTTCATGGTACAATCGATTAACAACCCGTGCACTTTGCAATATAGAAATCTATGTCAAAGTTACAAATGGACAAGAATGGGTAAATCTTGCCTTGTATTTTTCAATTTTTTCTTTCACACGATTGATGATAATAATTTTTACTTGTCTATCTTCATCGGAAAGAGTCATTTGAACGACTACATCATCTTCGACTTCAGGAAGTAAAGACAGGAACTCTGTTGTTCAAATTCAGTCATTCACCCATTTATAAAGTCTACCTCGTTCGTACATGGACTGAACTTCGGACATGAAATTCTGTGTGCGAAAGAGTTTCCATGTCGCTAAATCAGAAGATGGTAAAGTTAAACGTGAACCAACATCAATTTTTGTGCGAGTAAGAGCTTCTCGCCTTTTATGATCATTGTAGCTTCGATTAAATTGACTACCAACTAATGTAAGTGGCATTGCCGTATAGCAAGCACCAAAGATCATTGCCAGGACTGCAATAAATTTCCCAGGCATTGTCTTCGGTACCATGTCCCCATAGCCGACGGATGTAATCCTAATACACAGAAATTAAGTATTTAGTTCAAGTACATTTAGTACGTGACAATGACAAACCAGACTGCTGAAAATACATCTTCAAAGACGCTAATGTTACCCTTGGCATCAATAAGAACTCGTTTGCCTAAGGGCATGTGCGTTGTTGTAGCTGGAAATGTAATTAAGTTGTTAGAACTGTCATAGCATGGAGTTCCAATAAAACACTCAGTTCCGATTTCAACTTGCAAGATGAGGAAGGCAAATATAGTAGTTGATAATGCAAGCATAAAGTACTATGCAATGAGAAGTTAGCTAAAACAAATGCAATTTCTTACTGGAATGACAAGACGGCGGTAGGTTTTGGAAATAGCTTCACGAACAACAAAAGTCCCAGGAATTTCCTATTCAGATTGACATTCATAGTATTTATGATCTAGAATACCGATTGAATTTGGAAAAAGCGAAAAATTCGACAGTATCGCATTGCTGTCAAGACACCATTGGAAATGGGGGCAATTGCATACACTGGTTTAATCCCCATAAAATAGCGTTTGGCTTCACATACAATGAATGGGATGAATGCGATAGAATCAGCCCACTGGTATGGGTTCTTCCAATTCATCGATTTGACTCCAGTGAAATACAAATGGCTAATAAACTCGATGACTGAGCAAAAAAAGAATATGTATTCGAGTCCTGCCCAATAACCAGAACCATCAACGTAGTAAAAGTGTAAACGCTGGCATTCAGGACGCTTGCATACATAGTATGGAAGCTCTGATGGTGTGAGCTCCCATTGAGATCTAAAGGGCTGTGTAGCACCAAGTCCAGTAAAGGGGAAATTGTCATTTGCCCACATGCAATTGTAAGCAGTGTAATCGAGGCTACCAAAGTTATTTCCAGCACCAAAGCAATCACTTCCAGTCGCACAAGAAAAATTAAGAGGCACAGTAGGGTTTATAGTTGAATAACAAGCCGGGTCTTGCGTAGCATTCTTTGACGAACTAAAACCACAATAGGTCTCAGCAATCCCTTTACAAAAATCAACGTTTTCACCAAAAACTTGCAAATCAGGCATTGTTTCCAAAACAAGGATGAAAATGCTAAACAACATGATTGCCCACCGAAAACGAAAATTTCTTTTTAAGGGTTGAGCAGTAGTTGGTACTTGCTTGGGAAGTGTTCCTGTCATACTTCGTCGAAAGGATTGAACAATTCGTTCTCGAAAAGAGCTTCTCAGTGCTGCCTACAAAAAGTTAAATGTAAACTTTTAATAAGTAATATACCTCGGATGAGTCTCCTTCAGTAACCATTTGTTCAACTGTGATGATAAGCTCGGTGTGCTTTTCTTGACAAAGCATCATATGAGCATGCAAGTCTTGAGCAGTTTGGTACACTTTAGCCACATCCATTTCGTTCTTTAGCTCAGCACAAAGTGTTGTGGCAATTAAAGTCATTTCTCCAGTAAGAGCTGCTAAGCGAAGGTAATTACTATTTGGTGCCATATACTTTGTAAGGATTTCTGGATTCTCCTCAAGCACTTGATCATTTTTTTTCTGATTTTCACTTGTGCCAGCAGCTAAGGCATGCATAGATTCAATGTTACGGGCCACAACTTTATCTGTGTGATCACGCCAGGCTCTGTCAAATTCAGTACCAACAATGGCCAAAGGCATCGACAAAAACAGAGTTCCAACAATCATAATGAGAATTGCTGTGCATCGTCCAAGGATATTACCGTCAGCAGGAACGATGTCACCATACCCAACAGTAGCAACTCTACAAAAGTGATGAATCAAGGTAGAGAAATTAAAACTATACGTTGTGACAACAAAATAAGCAGAAGTTAATAGATCTGTGAACAAACAAGAGTCGATCGTTGAGCAAGGATTGAAAAGAAGCATTAAACATGAAAAGAACAGAACAATCTCTGTCAAAAAGATCAACTAATGGAACGTTTGAGATTAAGAATTGTAGATATATGGTACCGCAATTGTGATTGCAGGAATACTTGCAATGATAGCCTGGACAAGTATATATGTTCCCGAATTGTTCTACAAGCTTTAACATCAATCTTAGCACAACAAATCAATACATACTTTAGCTAGACGAAAAATTCTTAAAAGTCGTGCTAAGCGTAAAACAACAAAGGTAGTGCCACTTCCAAAGACCAAATCAATGTAAAATGGCAGCAAAGCAAGCACATCAAACCAATTGAAAATATCTTTAGCAAATGGTAATAGTCGTCTTTCTTTTAATACATCAACATTTTTCCACATCGATGGCCAAATGATTAATCGAATGACTAGATCAATTGTAAAAATCGCTGTAAAAATTCCATCAAGTAAGACATACGTCGCTTCATTAGGTAAATCCGGGTAATCCGAGTGTCCTGCATTGTAAATATCCATATTAGGACCATCCAACGTTCTTAAAAAGAGCGAAGCACACGAAACAAGTGCTGAAATGCCCATAAATTGATGAAAAATCTTACTATAGATGGACGAATCTGGTACTGTGAAAAACGTAAAGACAACTTCAAACCGATTTAAACGCGTAAGCGTCTGTGGTGTGTACATCTTCATGGACGTGTCCGTAAGCAATCCTGCGTTATGCAAAGCTTCTATCGACAACGCAGCATTGTATTTCGGCGATATCGCGGCATACACCGGCATCGCTTGACACTGAACTCGACTATTCAAAAATGGCGCCAAGTATGAAACTGCTCGGGGTACATCCGGGGTACCAAATAAGTTTAGTATGGAAAGGATACGATGCCCCGGGGTAGAATATCGAAAAAGATCTTTTTGAATGATGGGAAAGAAGTTGATGGATATCGTGAGTATTAGCATCGCTTTCTTAACGATTGTACAAGGCCTTGGGATTGCAATTGGTATGATGAGAAATGAGATATAAGTGTGTTTAATGGATTATGTAGTGGCAGGAGCAAATGCATTGATTTCATGTATGAAAAGTTGATGAAATTGATGTAATGTGTTTATGCTAGTGTTTTTGGGCATGAATGTACTCTTATGTGGAGTTTGTTTGTTGTTCTATGAGGTGAATCCATTGTTAGCACCTTTCGATATGCGTCGATGGTTGCGATTTCTAGACAATTTGCTTGGGAAAGCGTATTTGTATCAATTTCTTGCATGTTTGTGTTTTGAATCAAACTTTGGAGCCATTTGGAATACATTTATCTTTTGGTATTTTGTCATTGCTTCTGGTATTTGCTTTTATGGATATAGTACATCAAGTGAAAAGCCAGAACAAAATCAAGATAGTCTTCTCATGCATGATTATCAAACACTTGATGTCCAAGCCATTTAATTTTTTGTTTACGAGAATCAGCAAGTTTGCCTAACATGTTGTAAATAAAATATTGTCAAAAAAGTTCTTCGATATACCAAGTGAATTTGTCCAATTTTCCTATTCTACATGAAAAAATCAATATCAGACTTTAAATCTAGCCCATTAACTAAGGATGATTCAGGGGAAGATCGGGTTGTCTTCAATCCGCGCTTTTCTCGCAAAGTCGCTTCATGTAAGGTTTTTGTGTGCTTACTGTCCCTTCCTAACCCACGGACTCCATGTAATCTCACGGATGCAAGTATCTCGGAGATGCGCTACGAGCATAGTCATAGGCATTAGTTAATTCCGTACTGGCAAGGTACTCCCACCACCATACCAAGGACACATTAAATAGTAGACGTCTCGTGTATTTTTATGGATAAATACATCATTTGTGCTTCCAAACACGTCCGTACCAAGTAGAATCTATGGACATTCCGTCGTCAAAGTCCAATAAGCAAACACTATCTATAATGTCCCGTTTTCCCATTTCTACATCATATCCACTTTCCACATCCACGTAACACATCGTCAAACCATAAGTAGCTTTTTTCCCTGCGACGCAGCTTCTATTCTCATTTCTTTCCATCCATTCGGTTTGTCTAAGCTCATGCATCTTCTGATCGTTGCTTCTCTCTGTAATCCCTTCCTCCATCACGATCTTTT
This sequence comes from Thraustotheca clavata, assembly GCA_002081575.1. NCBI lineage: Eukaryota > Oomycota > Saprolegniomycetes > Saprolegniales > Achlyaceae > Thraustotheca > Thraustotheca clavata. The sequence goes on along the minus strand of JNBS01000671.1, from coordinate 574 downwards.
TTTGCTCCCGCGAAATAAGACTCGACCCCACCCTTTTGTCACACCAGTCAGTTCTATTGCGCATTCGGGGGGGTCTACCATTCCCAATTGATACTTGAACTGATATATATCTACTAAATGTATACAGAACTATGATCGGAACAATGAATTGTTAGGGGAGGGGGAGTTAAAACTATGAGGATTACAGAGGGGGACTATACGAATCAGGTCGTGACATTGGATTGAGGAGCCACAGGAAATTGCCGTTGATACGATGGCCAAGCAATTCAATTTAAGATTTACTTCCAAAGACACAAGAAGCATGAAGGTCGCGTATCAAGGCGTAGCTGGTGCATACTCTGAAAAAGCTGTACATCAATTGCTTGGCAATGAAGGCATTGAAGCCCAAGGTTTTCCATCGTTTGAAGATGCTTTTACTGCCGTCACGAATGGTGATGTCGAATATGGTTTGTTGCCTATTGAAAACTCGGTTGGTGGCACAATTCATGCTAATTACGATCTACTTTTAAGATACGACTTGCATATTGTTGGGGAAGTTGACTTGCCAGTACATCATTGTCTACTTGCTCTTCCT
>JNBS01000670.1:0-10345 GCA_002081575.1 Thraustotheca clavata | reverse complement strand
TTCAAAGTCTAATTCCTTATGCCAACGTAAATCAACTCGCTGGCTACAAAGTGAAGATACACCAATTTAACATTTATCGTTTAAGGTTTGTCTAGAATCAAATGTCCCCACAATATCTTGCATGCCGATACAGAAAATCAAAAATGGTCGAAGTTTTACTTAAACATGGTGCTCACCCTATAGTCAATTTAGCTAAGGATTTCACGTCGGAAAGAAAATACCCTTTCCTTATTGTTTTAGAAAGAAATGAAGTGAAAACAGTTCGTATATTCCTCGCCACTTGACCCTGATCAATAAATTAGCATTTGATGAGAACTTATGAGGTACTTGGACTATTTTATATTGATCAAGCTTACAATAGTTCTGTCATAGGGCAACAGAACTCCCGCAATTATAGCTGCTGAGCAAATTTACCTACAAATCACTGAAATTTTGACAAGCTACAAGTATATACCTTCACCTAAAATATTGGGTGTGGATTATATGCAAATCATTGGATCAACATCTCGTGGTGCTCCATTTGATTATGAATACCATGATGTTAAGTACTTTACTAATGGCACCTAATTGATTCTATTAATTCACATTTTAGTCTGAGTGTGTGTCGCTTTTAGCCGCAGCTAAAAATGGGCATGTTGACATTGTGCGTCATTATCTTGATCAAAAAATCAACTTTCGTGGCCTGGTAAGAAATAGCAATATCCACTATTAATTTCTTTTTCTAGAACGGAACTACACCTCTACATGTTGCCACTGTATTTAATCAGCTAGAAATCATAAATTTACTATTGGAATATGTGCTCGATATCAATACTAAAACAGACGTATGCACAACAATATTTATCACCTCAATCCTTTTAGGAACATGTTGTCCCTCTTCATTTTGCAGCATTGACTAATGCCTTGAACATTCTTCATGTACTTTTACAGCGTGGACCTGATACTAATAGCAATGTATCATGACTCGATGAGTAAACGAAATTGATACCTTTGTTAGGAGTGGGTCGAGTACATAATAAACCCTCACAAAGTCTGTCATAACACTCGAAACAATAGCGTAAGAATTGCAAAGTCGTGAAATGTATTCTGATATGTTGATATAGACAGGATATACACCACTGCACCTGGCGTGTTGGAGAAATAGAATACAACCAACCGAGTTACTTTTGGCGTCAGATCATATTGATGTGAATCTTGTGGAAAAAGTTAAAATTACACGAAGTATTTGCTTTATTTTGATTCTAGACTTACGATATGTCGTCATTTCATGTTGCATGTGCATGTGATTCTTTCGATGTTGTTGGGCTGCTTGTAAACAATTCAAAAGTTAATGTCAATCTACAAGACAAGGTAACAAATTTCTAAATGCTGACATTTTCCTTAGGAGGGATGTACTGGATTTATTCTCAGTGCAATGCACGGCAATTTTGACATCGTTAAATATCTATTGAATATATCTCAATTAGACATTTGCATTGAAATTAAGGTCTGCAATCCAATATATCTCTACCTTGATGAATTTTTATCTAGGTGCTCTTATGGTTGCAATTAAAGATGGTCATGTTGACGTGGCTGCATTTTTAGCTCAAGAACCACTATAATTCATTTCACTTCTTATTACTTCTAAGGGGCGTCGTGTGCTCTATAATCTCTGGTTAAATCCCACATCCACGACATCGCCAGCCACAGCCCCGTAGACTTAGTCTAATTGATGAATGCAGCTAAAACTGATCCAAGTAAGCATCACACATTAAGTTTTTTCTTTTTCAATTCAATTCAATAGATTTTATTATTCCAGCTACTCTACCAACGAGACTGGCTAAGTATTTAAGTAGCAGCCTAATCATTTCCACATTGAAAAAACGTTGAGCGATATTCCAACTAGTGCTTATTGATGGTTACTACATTATTCAGAGAGAAAAAATGACGGAAGCGTTCGCTCTGTTCGTGTTTGGTTAAATATACAAGCTACACATAGTGATTGTATCGCTGTTTAACTTTCAGCTCAATGTTTGCCAAAATCTAAAGATGGAGCAAAGAAAATTTTGTATTTTGATACTTTGTAGTAGATTATTGTCTTACATTGACATTATTGTGTAAACTAAGAGTTGAAACATGTGAGTGTCGTCTTGCACAATGGTTTGTTGGAGTCTTTGTCAATGAGTGAAAATTCTAAACGCTTTGGCGTATTAGGTAAAGTGATGTCTTGACGTAGTGCTGTTCCATTGGAAAATGCAGCTTGAAAGTTAAATCTCTTGAGCAATTCATCGCCACCGCGGGTGGCTTCATGATTTGGGTGAAAATCTTGATTGCGATGAGGTTGCCAGCGACCACCATCATATTCTTCATCATAACCACTTGATGCTCCATCGTAGCCTTCATCATCAGAGTCACTGTAGCCTTCATAAAAATCATCATACGAGCTTCGTAGTCGTCGTGAATTGGAAAAAAAGTATGGTTCATGAGATGATGCATTGTGCCCGTCTTCCGATGAACCAGCGGAATTGCTACCATCACTGGATAGAGCTGCAGAATCACTTCCTTCATTTGATAAATCGTCATTATTGGAACCCCATTCTTCAGTTGGTCGACCAAAAGACTTGGCACCAAATGCATCAACTTTAGCTTCAAACTGGGTTTGGTTACGGTAGCCACTGTTTGTTGGTGGCTGATAGTAAAATGTAAGTGCAATCGTATTTCGACCTGGAACTTGAATTGTTTCGCTATCACCAGAATTGCAATCAGCATGAACGAGAACCGAGGCATTTTTCCCTCCCCATGAACAAATCGCAGAACTGTTGGAAGCTGCAGCAAAGCTAAGCAGGGTAAAAAGAATCGAGAATCGAGTAAACATTGTGGGAAGCGGTGTAAGCTTGAGATGGCAAATCCAATTGTAAGCATTCACATTATTGCAGGTAAATCTGTCCTAACTATATAGATTGAACGGCATGCACCATTTATAAAATAGATAGTTTTCACTACAAGGCATTAGATAATGCATACCATGTACCACCTATATAATAGTTGGTTCTCTTTACAAAGCAATTTAAACTGTACGTGTTAAGCTGTTCTAGATGGACGGTATTTAGCCCTTTTATAATGTGATTCATTCGAAATACTCGCAGGTGAATAACTATCCATGTTTTATCTCTATCGTTGGACCTTGTAGAGATTGCAACGTAGCTCCCACCAGTGGAGGTTTCTATAGAGAAAATCAAACTACATACTTCTGATAAATAGACTTATAGATGGGATGAAAAAATAAAAGAAAAAATTACTTTTTCGTGTTAGCAAATTGTTTAGAGTAGAATAGGTGTCGAATTTCTTTGGGAGCTACAAGACGGGGACAATTCTAAAGTTTCATAGCCACTTCGCTCAGTGGAAACTTCATTGCTACTAATTGTGCTTTGAGACCGAGCCCAATGTTCAACCCAATTGTCAGTCGAATCAAATTCCCCTCGAAAGGAAGGCTGGCGAATTATTGTTGTACACCAGCGTCTTCTCACTGAAGCACGTGGAGGTTCGTGTACAGGTTTAGTAAAATACTTAAAAGCCATGATACTAATGCCAAATGTAGTGGCAATTGCAAATGCTATTCCACACACCAAAAAGACGTCTATAGCCGACACATTATTGTCGGTAGTAAGGTTTGTCGATGATGTATTTCCAAGTGGTTTATACCCTCGTGAACACACCAAGCTTGTAGTACAAAGTGGCGTTGAATCGTTTACAAAAAGAGTGAATTGTACAGCTTCTGGAGCTCTGGATAGAGTTAATTCAATGTGGTTTGTACTAGTATTAGTCAAAGATAATTGAAACTCACCAACAGTGGAGTTTAAGCCATCCTTTGCAACCACTTGAGCTTCTAATGGCATCGATGTGTTGGCGTCATTTGTACTCAAATCAAGTAAAAGTATGGAGTTGGTTGGAAGAACGATTGTATCATGGTTCTTGGCATTGCACGTAGCTTGGATTGTTAGTTCTTTACCTTGTTCCCATCCACACACCGCAGTGCTAACCATTGAATATGCTTGTCGTTGCAAGAATTAAAGTGAACTAAAGTAGTTCTTTCGTCACAAGGACCAATTTATTATTTAGTCAATTATCTTGTCAAGAGAAAGGCTGTTAAGAGAATGACAGCAATTGCAACACCAGCAGCAATCATCACAGTTTTATTACTTTGCGGATGATCTTTGAAAGCTATTGCAAATTATAAGCGCCAACACCTTTGAATTTCACCTACTATTCTTTTCAATAGAATACCGAGATCGCAATTGTGCTGCACTTAAATCACTGTCACCTACTGTGCCACCACGTCCATAACGTGAACGTAGTTCAGTCGCTGTGTATCCATCGTCAGCCATCTTTGTACTGCAAAGCAATGTTAAAAATGAAGGAATAACAACTCGATGCACTTGCTATAGATAGTGCTAACCGACAGGAGTTGGCACTAGCAAGTACAACACGAAACTATTCTTGTTGTCAGTACTTTATTATCGTTGTATTAGCGCAAACTCATGCGTAAGTGGTTGATCGATTTCTCTAAATTTGTTAAAGTCGACTCGATAAACGACTTTCGACGACGAGTTTCAATAGTTTTAAAGCCAGATTGCTCCAATTTTGCATATTCAGCATGTAGCTAGATAAAAATTACATCCCTTTCTATGTGTGTATTGATTCACCTGGTCTTTTTCAAGGTTTAAATGAAGGAGTTGACGTTCGAGTTCTCGTTTGTACCTGACATCGTTTTGACGGGATTGCTTTTCAGTCGCATAAGGAGCACTTAACTCGGTGTCAATAGTTTGACGCTGTTTTGAGAGTTCACTTTCATCTATAGGCGCGTGGTGATGCAATAAGTTGCGAATATTTGACGAACTGTTTAGATCACTTTTGCTAGAGATAGCTAATAAGTTAATATTAGTATAACTTGGAGAAAAGTTGCGTACGTAAATTTCTCTTTTCTCCATAGCCCAGCTCAGCAAGTGACATAGGACCATTTCGTCGTTGAGCTGCACGATTTCTTGTTGGAGACGTTGAGTAAGTTGGTATTGGCTTTTCAATTGAGTTTGGCCTGGGTTCATCCACTGCTTCATACTCTACAATCAGGTAAACCATTTATATTTCAAAAGAACAAACTTGATGGAGTATATGATTTAACTTGGTCATTATGAAAATGAATTGCATTAGGAAACAGGGGCGTCTCACTCATTGTTGGTTTATATGTTGGACTTTCTTGACTCGAGCTAACAAGTTTCTCAATGTGTTGCGGTGGTCGATATTCTTTATCTACTCGAGCTTGTTGTGCTTGTAATTTTTCAATTTGTTGTTGATACATTGCTTCCTTTGATGCCATTTCCAATTGTAGTCTCGATTGTACCTATTTAGTTTAGTCGTATATTCATTTGGTCCTCATACCGCTGAAGCATGGCGTAATTGTACAATTAAATCATCTCGTTCTTGTTCGAGCAACGCAAGGTGGTTTGTTGTTGCCCGATTTTCACTTTGGGTTGTTGTTTGATTGCGTTGTAATTGAGTTAATTCATAAACAACCTTTGTATAGTCTTTTCGTACACGATCGAGCTCAATGTTACTTTGTCGTAGCTGTTCTTTGCATTCATCAAGAGCAAATTGAACACTTTCAAGCTTTGTGCGATTAGCATTGATCTCATTTGTCTTTGCAGTTAAAGCTTCAGCATCCATTTGAGATTTTCTTTCCATATCAACCACAGTTTGATGCAACGTTTGGATTTGAGACTAGCTCAAATAAAATCAAAAAAGTGTCAGTACCAATACCTCTAATTGTGATGCTCGTCTTTTTTCGTTTGCTAATTCAATTTTAAGCTGCTGCTGCTACAAAAAGGTTAATGAATTGCTAGTACCAAGTCAACTCTTACATCCGAGCCATTTTCAACTAGCTTTTCAGCAAGAGATGCCTTCAAATCTTCCATTTCCTGTATATTTTGCCTTGAAATTACTGATGATTCATTTAGCTGTTGAACCATTTCTTCAATTCGACTTTCAAACTCTAATGCTTTTTGCTTCCATTCCTCCAATTCTTTCTTGGCATTCAATAATGAACTTTGTAGTTGATCACCTTGGTGTGTACTAGATTCTTGCTTTAATGGTTGTAAGAAACATTGTTTTAAAGCAGCATTTTCAACTAGTTTACTGCTGCGATGTCTAATCTTTTCAACAATAGGAAATACCCACTCGGAAGACGATATAAGTTCACTCTCTGGTGAGATTTGCTTCCACATAAACTGTGAAGTTGGTGGAGTATGTTGTATTTGTCGCGTTGGTTGATATTCAGACATACATAAACTTCGCCATGAAAGCAAATCGTCATTATCATTTTCACTCCATGGTACCTCCCATTCTGAAAACGCCATCGACAAAAGACTAAATTTCTAGATACATCAGTTCCATTTAAATTGTATCAAGATATCATAATCCTATTGTTGATTACTGCAATGGAGATGATAACAAATACACAATGTAATACTACCAGAATGGACACCACCCATAGTACAATTGGCACAAGTTTTCATGGGAAGTGGCTTGTTGGATCAAACGATCAACTTGAGATTCGACACTTAATTGTTTTTGACCTGGTTCGAGGTTCTCGAAATCACGGCCACGTAGCTTCTTCTTTACACGGTCAATAACTTTGACTGCTTTGGCATTGAGTTGCTCTGGAGCAAGAGCAACACCACCTTCATCATCGTCTGCACTTAATTCGTCCGATTGTTCTTTTGTATACACACTGCGTGCAATTGCTAGCGACATATTTGTATCATTTGGCTTGCTTCCTTTGTCCAGTGGTAAAAATTCAAGCATGCTATCTGCAGATGATCGACGATGTTTGCCTCTTTCAGGGTCGTCATGCTCAGTGTTGTTCATGAGTTTTGGACCAGATTTATCATCGTCATTTTGATATGCATGGGAAGGTGCTGCATGAGGAGCAAGTAAACGCCAAGTAATTAATGGATCGTGCACAAATGCTTCAAGAATGGCCATTAGACTGTCACGGTTTTCACGCAATACTCGCATCGATGCTTCACATGTATATCGATATGTTCCTTCTAACCCACTTACTTCCATAGCCTACATTATGGTTTAGAACAGCTTAGAGATTTAATATACCTGGCTAAGCATACGTGTCAATCGAAAGGGGACTTTTTCCGGGTATTTCTCTCGTTCAATAGCAACTTCAAAACAATCACCAAAATCAATGTGAACAATTTTCCCTGAAACTCGGTGAAGCATAAGATTGCCTGGATGTCTATCACCAAGACCAAGGATGTAGCCTGCCATCGACATCACAGCAAGGGAACGAGTGTAATTGCGACGACGATCTAACCAAACTTCCGAGTTTTGACTCTTTAGCCATAATACTTTGTATAAATCTTGTCCAGTTGTCTCGCTCATAGCTTGTTGAAATACTTCGACTTTGTTGGCAATCGCAAGTTTTTCATAGTCTGGTGCCATTTGAACCATCAAGCGATATTCGACATTCAATTGAATCTTTCTTGCTTCACGATAGTCTCGAATGAGCATATGAAGTGTATCTGTGTTTTCAACCCATCCAATTAGCCCTGATGTATGCGAGAGTGGCAAGACTGAAAATCGCTGAATAGCCAAGTTTCTCTTTCGAGTATCACTATCATTCGCAAGCAACATATTGATCAACCCAAAAAGCTGCATGACACGTTCATCTTGGCGTAAATCTTCATGTCCTTTAAGCAAGAACGTGTACGGATGGCCATCACTACCATGCATGACAACCTAAACACACGAATGAATCTAATGATAATTCACTAGTGATACCTTGCGAGGACGTTGTTTCGATGACAATACTGTCAACTGAGGGCCGAACGATTGAATACGAGTAATTGGTACTCCAGCTTTGTAAGTACCTGGAATGGCCAACGATAAACTCGACACACTTAGTAACCTGGGGCCAACATTAGCAAGCTCCAAAGTGCTCAAGTTGGCAATTTGTTTCTTGATACGGTTAAACACGTTAAAGTAGAGATCCCATGCTTCGAAAATGCCATATATGCACGTAATAACTTCGTATAGCATACATTATACGAAGTTATACGGCATCGCCTAAGGACAGCGTGCTAGAGGAACTAGTGCAACAGAGTATTCAAGAGGGTTTAGAAGGCAATAAGGACGTGGATGAGGAATTGGCGAAGGAAATTTACGCTAGTCGATTTCCCCTTGGTGTTAACTGGAAAGAAATTGCAATTGAACTCAATTGTACGCCAGTTGAATGTGTTCGACGCTATGCAGAGCTTAAAACACACGCTGTGTATGAGAGTAGTAACCTACAAGTGCTGCATTCTCCACGTTTGGGCGATTTAGCATCGCCAACTGTACATTTGCCAAATCCATTGTTGTCCCCTCCACCATTTGCATTGACAAGCAGAAATAATCCGTTTAAATGGGAAAAACAATTGGAATTGGACGATGTAAATGATGCGTTTAATGCGATGGAAATGGAAGAACTTGGAAAGGAAGCTGCTGAAGCTCATCCTTTTGAAGTTTCTGGTATGAAAAATGATGTTTTTTCAAACTTTGATTAATGTGAACTAGCATCGTCGTTAACACATTCGGCTCTAGCTGAAGCATTTTTGGATATGGCAGGTAGAAATTCTATTAGGAAGAATTTTTTGAATGAAGTGATGATAGGTTCGCGATTGGATGCACCAAGGTACATGTTGAATCATATTTTGATTCGAATAGGAATGGAAACTAACTGGAAATATGTAGCATGTTACTGCAAAGCCGTCTTAACAAGCTACAACTATAGCACTTGATATTCTATTGAATGTGTCTACACTTTTTGATCCACGTTTTGAGCAGCATGAGCTTTGGCTTGTTTGGCAGCTTCAGCATCTTTGAATTTGCCATAACCATACATCATTCCGCCGACCATGCCAAAGGTGACATAGATAGCAGTTTGAGGTTTGAGTTCTTCATGAAGAAGAAGCACACCGATAAATGTAGTTGGAAGTTTGTTTAAACCACCAACAGTAGCGTAAGTTGTAGCTGAGGTTACACTCACACACCAGAAAGAAGCAAGATTAAGTCCAATGCCCATAACACCACTTAAGAAGAGTAAGAAAAGAAATGGGACATTGATCATCAATGGATTGCTCCAAACAGTGATAGCATCACCAGTGTATGCCATGGGAAGAAAAAGTAGTGGTATGGCAACAAGATTGTTGTAGAAAGCCATACCAAATTTGGACAATTTAAGAGATGATCCTGTTGTAGCATACCTCATATATAAGACATACGCAGCAGTAGAAACACAATTCATAAACATCCAAAAGTACCCAGCAAGAGTACTATGGGTAGGTTTGCCTCCAACATCACTGTAAGAAGTCAAAACTGCACCCATAAGCATTACAACCAAAGATCCCAAGACCAATGGACCAACTTTTTCACCAAACAATCGGTATTCTCCAAACACAATGATCAAGTTTGTTACATTCTTAAACACCGTCACAATATGAATGGGTAGCCCAGCAGTTGCTAATGTTCCTGTGTAAAGCATTGCTACAAAGAAACCTGTAACAGGAGCCCAACGTTTAGCAGTCTCCATGCTAAATTTTTCATAATGAATTACGCCACGAGCTTTGGCAATTTCCAAGATGAGAACGCCGATTGTTGCTTGGGCCAAAATCACAAAGGATTTTTCACGAAAGTTGTAATACTTTTGACCAACAATGTAGCGATTCGCAAGCACCATGGCATTCGACATAAAGCTATACACGAGGCACGATATAATCGCCATCGTGTTGGACGTCGGTGCTGCTTTACTTGCCATCGTTGCACTTCACAAATGCCCACCTTACCTGCCTTATCAATTCTAACAGGTCTTTATACTGATGAAATTTTATATATCTTGAATGTTTTTTGAATAAATCCGGTAAGTCAAATATTTTACTGTAATCTTTTTATGTACAAGATGTCTTAAAATCTTAGGATAATTATAGATCAATGTCTTAATTTGAATATTGACGTCTTGGTATCTATTAGAATACTGTAATGAATGGTGTGTATTTCGTTCTATGCTAGCAGCTAGTATAATGGCAGAGCTATTTTGTCAGAATAGCAATCATTTCAAGTGTGGATTATAGTAGAAAGTTTAAGCTTAATCTGTAATGGACTTAATTCGGATTGCAAGATATTAAATTACAACCAGGACGTCAAACCTTAGTATATTTGGTATAACAATCAACTCGTCAGAATAACAATATTTTCCATTGTGGTTTATAGTTAAACTTGTTCTGCAATGGACTGAATAGAACTGCAGAATAATAAATTATTA
>JNBS01000669.1:0-14773 GCA_002081575.1 Thraustotheca clavata | reverse complement strand
GCACTTAACTCTTCCAGGAATTTAACAGAAATGTTATTGTAGGCAAACACAATTTGAACAGTTTGTACTAGTTTTTCCAGGCGAATAGTGGTGCTATGAGGACTACCAACAATTCCATCGCCAAATAAAGTTTTGAGTTGTTTAACATTTGCCATAGCTTTGTCTTCATTTAGTCGATAATTGCCAACTAAGTAATTTGATTTAACAACATATATGTGATGTTTGCTTACTATTGAAGATAACACCGACAACAAATAAAAAGAAATCAATTGCTTGAGCAGATGAAGCGAAGCTGCCAGGTTCCAAAGAACCAACCATAAGTCCAAACAAACGTATTCGACTACTTTTCTAAGGCACAAGTGATGATTGTATAAAAAATATTAATCCTTACTGATGCATACCGCTGAACTGCTGTATCGAGGTGTACAAGTTGCCCCATTGCAAGCTCTTTAAGACCATAATAAACTGTGTATGCATCCATTAACATTTGTGAAAGTCCTTCCCGATGACGATGCATATTGTCATCGGAAATATCTTGACACATTTTGCTTTGATATAAACCAGCTATGGTCTGGTTCATTTCAATCATTGATAATGGTCTCTTCTTAGCAAGTATTCGTTTGACATTAGCAACAGAATAGTCAGCATCTTGGATCATGGTATATAGTCCTATAAAACAAGTAAAGCCTAGCAACACTAAAACTATTACCTGGGAACCGCTTGTTAACTTTTGGAGCATTGCTCATTTCAAGCCAAGTTGACGTGCCTTCATTAGCCATACTAATCTTTCGCTCTTTGCCTGGTTGTAAATGTGTTTGAATATCTCCTTTATGCACCTACACAAATAATAAGGGTGATACCCAAAATCAAATTACTTGAGTAGCAACATCATGAAGATTTAAACGCTTTGCACGCTCAATTTCTTGAGCTTTAATAGCATTTAGAGCATCCTCTAATGCCTTCTTTTCAGACTCTAAATTTGCTACAATGTTATCTAACTCCGCTTGTCGATCTTGCGCCGAAGACTCAATATTCCTTTTTGCTTTTGAACGAGAGGCATTCATTGCAAAAATGCGAGCTTCGAGTTTTACAACACGTTCCTTTTCACGGCTCAATGCATCTACAACTCTTGCTAATGCTTCCATGGTTTCTTTCTATATAAATGGTGAATTATTGTGGTGAATATAAACATACATCGCCATTGGGAATATCTAAATCATTTAGGCTTGTACCATTAAGAACATCAAGGATATATGATTGATATTTCTCATGGCGCAGACGATATTCCTCTTCTTCTTCATTTCTTCTTGCAATTTCTTCAACACAAATTTCAGCTTTGATTTCACTATCATTGAAATGATAAGATGAATTCAGTAGGTAAAAAAATAGTACGCTCGCATGGTTTGAGCGTGATCTTGAAATAATAAATCCAATAGTCTTTTTCTTTCGTGTGGTGCCAAGTTATCAATTAGAGTAAGTAGAGCATCAATATGGATATCTGAACCAAGCCCTTCAATCATACCTGAAATCAGCTATAGAAATTATAGTCATGTAGTATTTCATCGCAATGTCACCTGCATTTTATCCCCCATGTCAAGATCTTGAAAAGTGGCCACCATACTTGTTAGTGTATCATTTTTCTCTCCATGAGTTCCTAAGTGTTTAATCCCTGCCGAGAGAGTTCCTAAAGCTGATGTTCGTTGCCGAAGTTGCTGATTATGTGCTTCTAATTGAGCAACTTGTTGCTTTAATCGTATCAACTGTGTATCCACATCAGCCTTGGCTAAAAATGCTAGTATGAAAGAATAACATTATTCTTGTACTTTGTTTAAGCTCTTGATTTTGTGCTTGAAGAGTGTGGCATTGCTCAAAGTACGTTAAACCAGCTTGATAACATTCAAGGGCTGTTAATGGGTTCCCTCTTCGTAATCCTGTAAAAGTTGAATAAATGGCTGAACCGAGATTTCTACGTAATATGTTTATCACTGAGCATAATAACAAAGTTATTACAGACAAATTGTGTCTAATACGCTTTGGTAGCGTCCAAATATGGAAGAAGCTTGTTGCAGACAGTAAAATGCCACAGCCGTGCGTAATCGATTCGGCATTTCCCGTCCTGATGCCAACACAGAGGTTTGTTGAAATTTCATTTCACAAAATAAAAAATAAGATGTAAAATGTTGTGCCTCCGATTCTAAGCTTTTTAACCACGCCTCGATTTTATCCAAGTCAGTTGGTTTTACCTACATCACGTTATAGCGCTCATTGCAATAATTATTCAAACTGGAGGATGAGCTTCATTAGCTAAATGCTGTACAACTGAACTTGGTGAGACTGGAGATAGTGGAGAAAAAGGTCGAGCAAGTGGATACCATTGTACATCACTACCTTTTCCATTAGAAGGTCTACTTCAAAATAGTAAAGGAGCTAGACATATTAGGACTTACGGTATATTTTCGATATGCTTAAGCTTTTTTACATGGCCGGTTAACTTTGTAGGGGACTGCTGTAATCCATGAAATGGATACAATTTATATGATTTAGTATCTGTTGAGACTGTCATCATGTCAGGATCTCGAACCAAGGCAATCTTTTGTCGTGGTGATAAGTTTGACGGTGCTGAATGCATCATCTCGATTTGTGTTATTAATAATTGATGAAATTGTTTCCTTGCTAACTAACTATACAATCTATTTATTATTCACTTCAACAAGTCACTTCAATTTGGTTGTCAAAAAACACTCTCAAAACGTATTGGTCAAGAGCTCAAACCTCTCTGTTCTTGTATTCTACTGGAATAAATGTTCTTATAACAAGGGACATGCGAGAGCCAACCAAATCAATAGACAGAGTCATGGATACTATCATTCGTATTGTGACCAGCCATGGCTAAGAACGTATCGTCCAAGCGCAAGTATGTTGCTAAATCCATTCCTAATGAACAAATATTGACTGTTTTATGCAGATTAGACGTGCCTGCCAAGGCTGCTGCAGCAAAGAAGGGCAAATACGAAAAATTTGCTGCAAAAACCAATAAAATCAAGGCAGCCCCTGTGGTCGAGTCTGAAGAAGATGAAGAAATGAATGAAAGCGAAGATGAAGTGAATGGAATTGATGAAGAAGAAGTTGATGAAGAGGAAGAAGAAGAAGAGGAAGACGATGATGATAATTATGACGATGATACTGAACCAAAGGGGTTTTCCGATTCCAATAAATCATGGTTGAAGCCCAAGGTAGAAATAAAACAAATTGCGATAGAAATTTAGTAAATGCAATGTAGAAACAAGCTGGCAGCGAAGAAGATGAAGATGGCGATTCAGATGATGAAACAGAGTTTGAAAAGAAAGCTAAGCGTTCGGCAGCTAAGGAACGCAGAGAAGCACAAGAAGCTGAAGAAGAAATGCAACTTAACTTGGCCAATCAAGGAAAGTATGAATTGCCTGATGAAGACGAAGAAGATGGTGAAGATGAAAATGATGCTTCAGCTGTGTACCAACGTATTAAGGATGTGATTGAAGTGCTTTCTCATTTCAAAGAACGTCGCGAAGCTCATCGTTCTCGCAGTGAATACATTGATCAACTTACTTCTGACTTGGCTTCATATTTTGGCTACAACCGTGATTTGATGGTTATGTTCATGCAAATGTTTTCTCCAGCTGAGACTCTCGAGTTTATCGAAGCTAACGAACAGCCTCGTCCTTTAGTAATTCGTGCCAACACACTCAAAACTCGTCGACGTGATTTAGCTCAAGCTTTGATTCAGCGTGGTGTAAATCTTGATCCTTTAGCCAAGTGGTCGAAAGTTGGTTTGAAAATTTACGATTCCCCAGTTCCTATCGGTGCCACCCCAGAATACCTCGCTGGTCATTATATGCTTCAATCTGCTTCTTCGTTTGGTCCTGTGCTTGCACTTGCCCCAGAAGCTAACGAACGAGTGCTTGATATGTGTTGTGCACCTGGTGGTAAAACCACTTACATTGCTCAATTGATGCGTAACTCGGGTACGTTGATCGCAAACGATTTAAAGAAGCAACGTTTGAAGGCTACTGTGGCTAACTTGCATCGCTTGGGTGTGAAGAATTGTGCTGTAGCTAACTACGATGGACGAAAATTGCCTTCGTTGTTCACAGGATTTGATCGTGTTTTGCTTGATGCTCCTTGCACTGGTATGGGTGTAATTGCTCGTGATCCATCGATCAAGACCCAAAAGACTGAAAAAGATGTTTTCCGTCTTTCTCACTTGCAAAAGGAATTGATTCTTGCTGCCATTGATGCTGTGGATGCCAAGAGTGCTTCAGGTGGTATTATTGTCTACTCGACATGCTCGGTCATGGTAGAAGAAAATGAAGCTGTCGTTGAATATGCTTTAAAGAAACGAGCAGTAAAATTGATCGACACTGGTTTGGACCATGGTAAACCAGGTTTCACACGATACCAACAATTGCGATTCCATCCAAGCATGACTCTTACTCGTCGCTTTTACCCTCATGTTCATAATATGGATGGTTTTTACGTGGCAAAGTTTAAGAAATATGCAAATACTCGACCAGACGATGATGATAAGGATGAAGATGAAGATGAAAAAGACTCTGACAATGAATCCAAAATACTTTCAAAACGTGAACGTCGTAAACTTGAAAAGCAAAACAAAAAAGCTTCGGATGATGTCGAAGCCTCTGTACAAGTAGATGACAGTGACAATGAAGCACCAAAGTCTGATGATGACAATGAAGAAGTTGAAGATGCTGAAGAAGAAGACAATGAAGAGCAAGAAGAGTATGAAGAAGAGGTTGCTGCTGAAGAAGACGATGAAAAAGAGTCTGAAGCTGAAGAAGAGTCTGAAGAAGAATCCGAAGAAGAAATTCAGCCTGTAAAGAAATCAACCAAGCACCAATCCAAAGCAAAATCCAGTTCAAAACCTCAAGTCAAATCGACACCAAAGCTTAAAGTTTCTGGCAAAAACCATGCACCAGGCAAAGGCAATCCTCCAGGTAAACCAAGCAAGGAAAATTCAAAACCAAAAGCCAAACGCTTCATGGACAATAAATTCGCACAAGCTCGATTGAAAAAGAAACAATCCAAGAAGTAGATTTTATATTAGACCATGTTTATACTAAACTGAATTCGATTGTAAACGTAGTTTAGTTCGATATGATTCTCATTTGGAACATTTTGGGTCTGTCGCGTAAAAACGACCCTATCCCTGATCCATGATTGGGTTTACTATTACGTTAAACTCTGTTTAACGTGTGAATTCGTAAAGTAGACATTTGATTTGATTTTTGTATAGTATGATTGGATGAATATTTTAAACTTGAACCACGCTGTCGATCGGTGCTGACGACATTGGTTGTTCAGCTGATTGACTGATTTGAAAAAATCAAACTTGTTTTGTGCATACCGTAGGGTCACTTCAATGTTTCAAATCTGCCAGTTACCCATCATCGAACTGACATGTATCGATCTGCGGGTCACGTTGATCGCGTCCATAGCTTTATTGTCGTATCTTCCTCCCCTTTCAAAGAAATGGTTTCAAGCCATTGGGTGTCTCGTCAAGGCTAAGAACACGCAAATCTCTTATTGATTTGATTCAATCGCCTCGTCGCAATTTATGGGAAAATTGCGTTTTTTTAGTACGTTGCTATGCGCGTCATGGAGCCTTCTCGTGAGTTTTTTATGGGCTTTTGGTTGTCACAACCCTATTAACTATATTCAATCTTTTCTTGTTCTATCCAATTTAATTTTCCTTATTGTTCCTTTTGCTACTATCTGTTCCCCATCCAAACCTCCCAATTTACCGGTCTTTTCTTACATTAACAACCGTTCCTCCTCTTTCTTTAAGGAATTACTTCAAGATACCACGGATCTGAGAGAATGTCCAAGAACGAGTAGCCAATATTTGTTGAAGTATTTCCCATGGGCGAAACAGAGATAAATCCCATGAAATGAACGGAGATGAGCTCATGCCCATGTGGGAAAATGGGTTTAATGAATAAAACCCAATCATACCGTAAACGCGTGGGGCGACCAGCAGCGAGCACTTTGCCATTGCCATCCACCCGAGAGTGCCGCTTCTATACGCGCGGTCCATCGGTGCCAGGCCATTTCGTAGATCACAAAACATGCCCAACTACCAAGAGTATGCTACGCTAGACGCTCGCAACGTGGTGCTGCACGCCAAGGTGATGGAACTCACCAAGCAGCTGAGTCAGCTTGCTTATGAGCTTCGTTTGGAGAAAGTATTGCATCGGGAAACCAAAGCTAAATTGAAATCATCGGAAGCAGCATTGGAAGAACAAGTCCGTCATGTATTGGAATTGGAAGCTGCTTTAGAAGCACGTATGGAAACAATGGTGGTGCCAATGACCGATTTGGACGATATTCATCGTGAAGAAATGGAAATGTTACAAGATGATGTCGAGATGTACCAAGAACGATGTGTGCAGTATGAAGAAACTATTGCAAAGTTGAGAGAAGCATTGGAAGACAATGCACTTGGACAACCAAATGAATGGATTCTTCGCCAACAAAACCGTTTGAGTTATTACTTGGATGATGATTGCAATGACTACAGTGATCCAAGTGACTATGAAGATGAAGAAAACGATGCTGATGAAGACGATGATGATGAAGAGTTTGAAGATGAAGATGAAGAAAGTGAAGAGGAAGAAGATGATGATGATGAAATCTTTTGTTGGAAGACTGTCGACTTGAGAGAAAGTTGTTCGGAAGACACGGTGTCGATGGACTCGGATTATGAACTTGAACAAGCACGTCTTGCTCAATTGTGCAAGATTGTGTCCAACTCGGTGGAATATGAACATGAATATCTCGCTGTTGTTGATCAAATTGAGGCCAAGCTCGAAGAGGAGAGCGTTGGGTACCATCAAAAAGAAGACACTCCATATGAGCCGATCGCCGAGGAAGAAGTGGAAGACCCAACCGAGTTCAAGAAACCATCCATGCTTGAATCCCCTGTATTCAAGCCGATGAGTGAACCTAAAGACTGGCTTGACGATCTACTCTTTGAAGTGGCTCAGCTTGGCTATGTTCGCTAGACCTATGTATGATATTTAATATTCCTAAAATACTAATCGCTTGAAATTAATGATGCATTGGATGAATCAATTCGATGATCGGCACACCAGCTGAATGAACAATTTCTTGTTCTTGATGTCTCAATACGCAGTTCCTCGTAATGGTTGTGTCTACGCTTTAGAAACTAAATTGCAGCAAAAATGATGCAGAAACATCAAGCTAGAGGTTGGACACGAGTTTGGTACAAGGAAGCTACATCGAATGTCTTTGAGGTTTTCTTCAAGCCGAAAGAAAAAAGCTCAACAATTATTAAGCAGAAATCGAGAATCCTATGGAGCACTCGCCTTTGCGACAGGCTTCGTGTCATCTTTTACGTCCGTCTCCGATTCTTTGTACTTAATTTTGTTGCTAACCAAATTGTGCAACGCAATTGTACAACGAATCAACGCAGATAGATAAAGCACCTACAATGCTATGCGTTAGAAAAAGAGAAATAGATGTAGCGTACGAGGTACATGTCGTTTGTTTTGATAAACATCGAACGTACAAGTTCTTCCACGTTCAAATTTGGAAGTAGATTGAAAATCGTTTGCATGTTGTACACAATTTGATGGTTTACAGGTAGTTTACCATCAAGGACATTCTGAAGGTAAGTTCGCATTTCTTCCACGCGTTCTTTAAGCCCATTTAAAGCTGTCATTTTATGTTTCACTTGTCCAGCCAAAGAACTGACACTTGGGTCGTTAATATCACGTAATAAATGCTCCACGCCCACTTCTTCTGCTTCGTACGCACCGATCGTTGATTTAATGTGTTTAAACGTTCGTTTAATCGCTTTACCATCTTCCTCCACTTCTTCAATCGTTCCATACGCAGTGGTAGGTAATCCTTCCACATTAGGACGAACATCACAAATGACAAGCACAGGATGCGAACAATATCGACGAAATAACTCATCCAAAGCAAGATCTGCAGCACGAATCTTTGGCCCCGTCGAATAAAAGCCCACAATACGTTCATTTGCGCTAATTTTCTTAAACATACCAAACATATTCTCAAGGAAATCATGGTCAAGGTACCAAATCGTCGGGTGACGTAAATCTTCGTCAAATGGCACTGCAAACGAATTCGTGACATCGCACTTGCCCTTGGACACACTACCAAGAAGAACACCCACGACACGCTTGCTCGTATCCTTAGCCACGCGATTATAGTGATCCACGATCGATAGCAGCACGAGCGGATGAGTTACGACTTCAGTAGGTAGTTCCATCCTTCCTTTGCTCTCAACCTCACAGATCTTAATTGTTTCCACCGGTTGATTGGTTAAAATTCATGTTTTGTATCCAATCACAAACAATATTTGCAATCTTTTTTATCCAATTACAAGATCTTGCTGATCTAGCAAGGTTTATAGTTTAAAAGTTGATAATAGTAGCATTTAGTACCTGTTTAAGAGAGTCTCTTATAAAGAGTATTAGATCTTGATGCAATTAAAGTAGATTCCTAGTGTATTTGTGGAATTAATAGAGAAAACAATAAGAATGGAAGATGAGTGATGTTATTGGATAGTGTAAGTATTTTTGACCAATTAAAACGAGACAAACAGTTTCATAGAATGAAGCAACGTAACCGGGCAGGTGTTGTCCGTGTTCATGATATTGATGCAATATCAGAATATGAAGCAGAATTTCATCATGCTTTTATGAAAAGTCGATTAGGAAATGAAGAATTTGTGTATGCTGATGTACAAAATTTATTGAGGTATGGTTTGAAAGAAGTGTAAGAGGAAGGTTCATGTGTGCTAATGTGTAGAGAATTGGATGAATTTTGTGATGTGGATGGGATGCATTTACCGAAAGGACCTCTAATTGTATTTGGTGAACCTGGTAGTGGGAAAAGTGCTTATTTGGTAGATTACATGAAAATGAGAATGGAATTTCTAATTGTTATGTTAGGCAAATTGGATTCATCGACGAAAGAAGAAATTACAGAATTGGAATAATGGATTACCTGAATTTATCTTTTATCATGCTGTTGGATGTACACGCCAAGGTGCTTTTGTATCCAAGCTGCTGGAGCGAATTTTAACTGAGCTAAAAGAATACTTTGAGTTACCTAAAGAAGTGCCAACATTGGAAGAACGATTAAGCTGGCAATTTCCACGCTATCTTGATGCAGCATCTAGAAAAGGGCGAATTATTCTAATTGTCGATGGCGTTCATAGATTACGTACAAATGATGGTGATTCCATTTTAAAGTGGCTTCCCTTATGTAAACTCTTTCTTCTTAAAAATCTAATATTTTTTGGTAGCCTTTCCAGCCAATGTTCGCTTGGTTTTAGCAGCAACAAGTGTGCCTATTGCTAAAGATGCAGCAGAAACAAATATTCCAGACTTATCTACAATGGAACGCATCAAGGTTATTCAGATTAATGCATTATATATGTGAACCTTTTGAATAGATTGAGGCAATGCGGCGCAACTGGCATACTGTCTACTTGTTACCATTGTCAGAAGATGAAAAACGAATGATTGTAACAAAGTACCTCCAACGACAAACTCAACCCGGTACTTCAGCAGGATTGCAAATGTTTGAATTGCAAGTCAAGGTTTATCATATTATCTCACACTATTATGACAAAATGTAATAGGCTGTTGTTAGCATATCAAAGACACGAAACCCAAAGTTTCTTCGTGTACTCATCATGGCATTGGCATGGGCAGCCCACCAAGGTTACAATATGTAAATTATATTATGTTATACTAGTCTTACATGATGACTAGACATATTGTCTTTAAAGAGTGGATTTGTGCTGCAAACACAGCTAATCTATATGAATGCATCTTACGAACCATGGAAGCGGGCTATGTACCAAATAGCCGCGATACCAATGATGCTATGCATTTTTTGAATGAACATTTGCTCGACGTGATGTTTTTTGTAGCAGTATGCACCAATTGTCATTTAAAACTTACTATTTTACTAGCCTCAAACATCACCAACAAAACACAATAGTACTACGCATACTGCGAATGAACACCATCAATCAGTTGCTGAGGGAAGCATATTGCATTCAGACTGCGACTCTGTTAGTCTTTACTCTTAAATCAATCTCACTTTTATATAGGACGAAGATGACATGAGCATTCCATGGAATTATGAGGAAAACTATAGTGACGTTAAACTTGTTTATAAAGAGCTTTCGACAGGAATGAATGAAGATAATGAAGTAGCTACATCTGATCTTAATGCTCCACGAGAAATTCTAACTTCAGTATTAAGTGCAGTGTCACCACAAACATCTTGTAGCCATGACGATTGTGAAGGTAAAAATTATTTTCAACATACTTAAACTACCATTTAAGTAGAATCCCATACTTTACCTCCACAGCCAGAGACACCAAATACACCTCAAAACACTGATAAAAAGCATACTATGCAACCCGTTCCAAGTAGGCACGCGGTTAGCTATCCAATTTATGTCACTGGTGGACGGGAAATTGTTGGGCTTCAAAATTTATTAGGAAAGGCATTATGTCTTTTATATGTAGCTCGCCATGGTTTACTCTTACATGAATTGAAAAGTCTCGTAAATGCAATGATTTTATCTGAAAAAGAGCATATTGTTGGTGTTCCTGATGAAATTGAGGATCCAAACGACCGTGAGTTTGATAGCTTATTGCGTGAAGTTTACCCAAAGGTATCCAAGTCAAAAATGGCATTTCAAGATAGTCTATGGACATCATTGCTCAACTCCTTAAAAGCTTTAGGGTTCATATTTTTACAAGATATTGTTTTATTTCCATTGTGTTATGATGCCTTACGAGACTTGGTGTATTGGAGATACATTGGGTCACCAAAAGCTGAACAAGCATATCATAATTGGCTTGTACGATTTTTCACATGCCATCCACCTTCATTTCGCCGTGTTGAGGTATAATTCATAATTAAATTGTCTTCTAATTCGGCATAGGAATTGCCGTGGCATTTAACATTTTGTAAAAGATGGCATGCACTCAAAGAAGTACTGGTGAATTTGCCCATGTTTCAACTTCTTTTTACTGCCAATTTCAAAACAGAATTATTTTCATATTGGAAAACATTAAGTGAAGGGTAGATATATCTCTTAATCTTGAATCATTAGTTGCGTGTAGATCAGTTGTGAATGGAAGTACAACAGAGTCTTGTGATGTATCTGATGGTACAACCAAACAAGCAAAACAAGTAATTACGTTTGATGTTGTGCGTGAATACAATAAATCTTTGGACGATTGGTATCACGCTATGAGACCCTCAACCAAGCAACTTTTACCTGTCATTCAATCAGTAAGTCAATAACTTTTACACATTTAATATTATTGACATAGATGACAAAGTTTCTATTTGAATATTCTGTATTTAGTCAGCTTGAATTGCCTAAATTCAATCATCCTATATTCGACCTTAAAGAATTGACAAATAATGGCTTCCACTTTGTTAATCTGGTACCAAATTACAATACATGGTTCTTTACAATAAATTAGCTACCTCATGTCTTGGCTCAGCAGACTTTGGAGCAAAATGATCATTTTTACCTTTACATTCGGTGGGTATGGATTCAAGTAAGGTTTCTTAAAAATCAATTTTAACTATTCTTGTAGTTCCCATGGCTAGCACTGGGATATGATATTGACGAAGGCAATAATATTGCTAACATTGGAGCCTCTCAAACTTCCATTTCACCTGAGTTGAATGAAATTAATGGAGAAGAAAATGAAGAGATTACAAATACAGCTATAGGTATTAAAGTCTGTGAACGATTCTTAAGAATATAAAGGTGCTATTGTGGCATCCGCAGTCACAATAAATATTTCCCCATCGGCAACACTTACCACAACAGCTTCAGCAACATCGTTAGTTACCCCGAATACTTTAAAGCGAACTTCATCCATGCCAACAATTCCTAAACCACTTGTAGTCATGAATTTTGTTAGTATTTTAATGCATGTGAAATAGAACACGTCAGTTGCCATTAGCCCTTTTAAGCTAAAAGGATTTGCTAATGCCAGTTTACCCACAATTGCATCATCAAATGCTCCATCAACTTTGGTATAAAAGCAATGATTATTCATTATTGTAAACTACTATAGGACATCATTAGTCCTAATTCTCCGATGCATTTACTACTGAAAAGAAAGACATCATTTATGGGTTACAAAAATGCACCAACATCTTCGTTCACGGTACAATTGGAAAATACAATACTTGAAGAAACAAGTCTTAACTCAAGCCTTGGGAAATCATTATCTCAACGATCACCGATGGCTACAAATGCTATGCGTGATGTTGACCATATTTCAAATCAAATGGTGGCTGAAGGCTTTGGATTAGGCGTAAGTCATATCTGAATGGTGCCATTAAATATTCATAGGCACATGCTCAAGATTATGCAAAAACTGAATATGATGTCAAGAAATCGTGCAATCAACAAGTATTAATGAAACTTCAGCAATGCCACAATTTCCTCAAAAGAGAAGCTAATTCAAAAAGCAATCGATTAGAAAAGTTACGTCAAACTATACGAGAAAGAAAACAAAAGCAAAACTCGTCGTTGCAGTATATTAATGAAGCTACAGAAGCTTTAAATGAGATGACACGTCGAATGGATCAAGTTGATGCCTCAGTACCTAACAAATATATTCAATACCTCAATTTTCAACTAGATGAAAGTTGTTGCGAAGCAAGAAAAAACATATACCAAACTACTCAAAGCATGTGAGACTTATCCTGCATCTGAGCGACATCATTTAGCTCGTTCAAAAAAAGAGCTTAAACTACTGCAAATGACTTTAAAGGTATGGTTTAGATTTGTGGCTTTTGTTAAGTATAATCAATGTAGGATCTAGAAAAGCAGCACGAAGCTCTCAAATTTGAGTATGCACACTTAAATGCTTCAGAGCAGCCTAAATTAAAAGTGGAATGTGAGAAGAATCGACGGCTTCATGAAGCCGTATTGGATCGACTTGAAAAAACAAATGAAAGAGTTGTATCGGATCAAATGAAAATTGATGAATTATATCAAGTTCGGCTTGGAATCATTGACAACGTGAAGTCAAACGCACTTAACCTTAAATCACCCGAGACAATTGAATTAGAGAAAAAACTTAACGTTCAAGTGACTGTAGAGACAACGGTATGTACTTACTTTCTTCACGGACTTATCAATTTCAAGGCATCTCATAAAGCATCAATTGCAAAAGTTGCTTTAAATCAGTGTCAATCTATGTGCCGAAGGATCATTGCAGCTACTGGACTTTCAGACATGAGTGCTATACATGATAAGTTTAATAACCGGGAAGCACTAAACAATAGTTTGGATGAACAAGTAGGATGAATGACAGAAAGCTGTGTAAAATATATGGCATAGGCTCAATTATATGAAGCTCGTTTGAAGCAAATCAAAATGAGCCAAAATGAACTTGAAAACCAAATGAAAGGCTTAGAACATATTCACAAAGAATGTGCAGATCCTCATGTGCTTGAGGAAGATGCTCGTGATGCTGAATCATCGCTTTATCGAGTGCAACGAACGTACAAATACAATTTATACAATCAAACATTATGTTTATAGATATTCAACCCAACTTCATAGTCTGAACGAGTTAATTATTGGCTTGACAAATATTGCTCGGCTAGCTGGAATAACTAGTGTTCTAGACCCTAAGAGTGGATTAGTACTAGCAGCGGATTTATGGCCTCCATATCAAGATAAAGTATGGTCTTGACTAAAATTGGACTTATTGTACAATAAGGATCATCGAGCTGTGACGTTATCCCAATTTGAATCAATACCCCCAGAAGCGATGTGTGATATAATTCGTGCATGTGAAGAGCGTATGATGGCAATAATTGACAAGGTGGGCTCTCACCTGGAATCGTGATATAATTTAACTTGTAGAATGAACATGGCCGTGGTGATCCTGATACACTATATGGGGTACGTGTGCAATTTTGATGATCTTAATATAATTTAGACCAAACCTACATTTGGTGAAATTGCAAGTAAAGCACCTCCTACCCCACGAAGTAGTGGAAGCGGGCAGAAAAAGAGGAAAAATGATGGGCTTCGTCTTCTTAAAAGCGTCGTTGGCTCTAAACGAATGCCTGAATTTGAAGAGAGCTCTGGAATTGATGGTACTGATGCCATGGAAGAAACAACTCCACGGCCAATTTCTCAGGCTTCGCAAGACTTAACAAGCCCTCGGGCATCGGTACTTGAAAGAGATGATGAAAAATCTGTTGTTACACGTGAAAATATTAAGAATGCATGCAAACACAAACTAGCTTCAAAGCGGAAAGAGCTAGCAAACAAAAGTTCAGCATCAATCACTAATTCGCACCATGAAGAAAACTTAATAAATTTTTGAAAATATAAACAATATTTTCATTCATCAAATGCAATTGCATAAAACACAAAATTACGTTTTATCTGACGAAAAGTGCTTTTTACAAAAACGACTTGTGTGACATGCAAGTATGAACTGTTGTGATTTGTAGTTTGTATTTAGATTTTGATAAATACAAGAGGTGTCGATACATGATAGGTATAACAAGTTTACATCTATGAGAGAAATCAAGACCGTACTCGTACAGAATCATATTCTATAGTACAATCTTCTTCTACTTTGTTTTCCAAAGTAGACATCATTAAATGACTTTGATGATCGTATGCGACCACGTTCGTTGACTCGGG
>JNBS01000668.1:0-10413 GCA_002081575.1 Thraustotheca clavata | reverse complement strand
AAAATGACGAAAGTGATGAACAAAGCGATGAGATTCAAAACGATACACCAACATCTTATGAATCCAAGCCAACTCGTAAGTCCCGAAAGTACCAAAGCCAAGATTATGGAGCTACCAACTATCGCACCACTGGTTATCAATCAAACCACCGTTCAACTGGTAACTATGCATCGGAATATCGTCCTAAACGCAAGCAACACTACTCGAACTCTCAGCACGCCGCATCATATAGTTATGGAAATGGTCATGGAAGCACGCAAAAGCGTGCCAAGCGTGCCAAGAAACAAAACTGGGTTACGATGGCTGCCAAAGGTGCTAGATGGGCTAGTAAAGGCTACAAGGCACTACGTAAAGTAAACCGCGTCGCTGGCACAGGTGCAAGCATTGCTTCACATGCAAGTACCATCGTTGATGCCAAACGCAATATTTTCAATCGCAATCGCAACCAGTAACAATACTATTAAACCTAGTAGTATAACATCGTTAATGCTCAATCCTGTGTTTTTGTTTATATTTTTTGTGTAAACACATAAAGTCTAGTTTGTGATCAAATAGACAGCAATCAATTTTGCATTTAATACTTGAAAAGCTCCATAATGATAGCGTATACTTCCTGTCCATACTGTTCTTCTGCAATTCTCTTTTTAAGAAGTGCAATATGCCGTTTTGTAATGGCTAACTCTGTCTTGTTCATCGGTGGTTCTGCTTCCATGATTGCTTGAACCAATGCAACTGCAATATGATGATTAATATGAACAGAACTTCCTTGTTCTGTTCCCAACATAATTCTTGGTGAAGCTGTACCATCATTAGTAAAACTAGACACCATCTTGACAACAAACAATGGTCGATCTGCTCCTGTGCCTTGTTCATGAACAATATCCTCCAAATTGCCTTCCGTTCGTTCCTTGTTCAATATAGCAACTATTCGCTCACACCACTCGACAACATTACGTTCTAACAAAGGTATCTGATACCCTGCAAGGTTTAACATCGTAAAGAAACATGGACTCTTGAACCCAAGGCTGAAGTTGACTTGCATGACGCTCTTCTCCAATGTTGTTATACAATCAACCTCCGGATATCATCCGGTTCGTCTTCGATAGTTCAACCAACGTTGATTTCATTTTTGAACAAGCTTTTCTTTTCATACACTTTACACTCTTTTGAACAATGAACAAGCACTTAATAGCTTCATAAATAAAATCTTGTTGCTGTATTGCATGTTTTAACATCAGTGGAAAATTAAAATTGAAATCTCATTCATATTTTTCATATAACAAGTTTTCTGACGCTTTATTGCGATCTATACACTCTCTTGAACAATGTACAGGAACTCAGTTGCAATAGAAGTAATAATTTATAGCTTTATGTGTATTTTACATTACTTGTTCACTATATAATGATGACGATAGAATGTCTTCTTATACTTATCTCGAGTTAATAACACTTCCATCATCCTTGTCGATATATACGAGCAATACGTTCACAAGAGCAATACATAGATGCTTGTGTAAGAGAAGGATTTATTAATTTTGAATTGATTTCCTAGTTATGGTATATGATAGATTAGTACTGAATTAAGGGAATTTACAATTGTCAACGATGACAGAAAAGCCTTCACCACAGTCGATCTACTACAACTTTCCTAAAGGAGTCGAACGTCGATCTACGTTTGATCCATTGCGTCAAAATATTCCTCATGATCTCTCTACACAGCATTTACGTCCTCCTACACCACGAATTCCAGACGTTTATGACATTTTTATTGGCATTGCATCGTATCGTGACGGACACAAGTGTGGATTTACTCTTTGGACAGCGTTTACACGTGCTGTAAAGCCTGAAAGCGTGTTTATTGGCATCATTGATCAAGTTGTTGATGGTGATTTGGTCTGTTTGGAAGAGTATTGCCGTCGAGCACGAGAAACTTGGCCTGAACATGAATGTCGCTATAAAGAAAACATTCGCATTGATACGCACGATGCAAAACTCTCTAAAGGACCTACTGTAGCTCGATGGCAACAGCAACAATTGATTAAAGATGAAGAATTTTGCATGGAAATTGATGCGCATTCGCAATTTTTACCAAATTGGGATGTTGAAATTGTCAAAGAATGGGCTCGTACTGAAAATGAAATGGCAGTGCTTTCTACATATCCAATGGCATATTCATTCATCGGTAAAAACAATACAATTCCCAAGCACTACAGTTCTCATTTATGTGGTTATCTTCCACGGGCTACTGCTAGTGATATTCCTATCATCGAAGGCATGCGTTTAATTGACAACTCGGAATATCCCCAAATGGCTGCTTTATGGGGTGGATGCTTGTCATTTAGTAAATGCCATGCTGAAAAACGTGTTGCTATTGATAAGCACATGAATTGGGTCTTTTGGGGGGAAGAATACCTTCGTTCATTTCAATTATGGACCCATGGGTATGATATTTACTCTCCAAGTCGTCATGGTTCTGTGGTGTTCCACAACTGGACTAATGATCCTGAAAAGCATCGGTGCTATTTCTTAACCTAACTTTTTGACTAATTCTACTTGTAGATTTTGGGATAAACCAGCTTTTCCTAAAGAAGTGCATGACTCGGAAGAACTCAAAGCCTATAATCGACTTCGAATGCTTCTCAAGTTACCTTTCGAAGGCCCTGTGGACTCTGAAGAAATGGAAATCTTTAATTCCAAGACTGTGCGTACAGCAGATCAATTTCTTAAGTTTTCCCAAATTTCCAATGTGGATGCTGAGTTGGATGGCAATACTTGTCATCAGCTCTACTGGGTACCGTATTCTGTGCCTGAAATCGTCGAGGAGCTTTTGCCAGGCTACAAAATGCATCCCTCAAAGTTTGATCACAAGTCAACAAACGCTGGCTTGAGCTTTGAACTTAGCAAATTGCATGATCAAAACGAATGGCTAAGCTACATGGAAATGTTGCCTTTGCTTCTTGTCGTGCTTTCTGTTGCTATTTCGCTTGTGATTTTGAAAAAAGGTCTACGCACCAAGCAACAAGCTCCAAATGTAGCTCTTGTTTGATCACAAGTAATCGATTCTAATGCAGTTCGCAATGTTGTTATTTGAATATAGTACGCAATGGGTAAGATTAGGAATTAATACCAGTCCAGAAGATATCTACTAAGCATAAATCTTGAGCGATCTGTCCAAAGAAGTGGATGCAATGAATTCCAAGCCTCGAGCAAGCTTGACATCGGTAACATTGCCTTGATGATCAGCAAATGTCTTGACGATATCCCAGTTCTTCTTGCCAGATTCTTTGTAAATTGTCACTGCTTTATTGCTTGCAACGCCGAGGTAGCTGCCATTGAATTCAAAGTTAACAGCATGCACTGGAGCATCTTGTTGAAGATCAATGACACTCTTGAGTTTACGAAGATCCCAGAACTTTACAAGACCATCAGCACTACCCGAAGCCAAGTGGTATCCATTTTCAGAAAAGCTCAATGCTGTGACTGCCTTGGTATGACCTTCAAATTTAGCTACTTCGTTAGCAGAGGCAACATCCCATACACGAATTGTAGAGTCACTTTGAGCAGTGGCAAAAATTGCCCCATCAGGATGAAATTGTAAGGCAAGCATTTCTGATGCCTTGGCTGCAACTTTCTTGAGGAGAGTAGCAGTACCCAAATCAAAGAAACCCCAGGCACCATCTTCGGAAGATGTTCCCAAGTAAGAACCTGTAGGGTGCAAAGACATGCTAGTGATCGAGCCTTCATGGCCACTAAAAGTATGACCAAGAGTGTAATTACGTTCACTTGAGCCAGCACTCCAAAGCTTTACTGTTTTATCTGCCGAAGCTGTGAAAGCAACGTCTGCATTTGGATGAAATAGCACATCTGTGACTTTCTTGCTGTGGCCACTGAGTGTTGCTTCAATCTGTCCTGATTGTGTGTTAAAAATCTAAGAGAAGAATAAGTACTTTAGACATAGCAGTAGCAATAAATACCTTGGCATCTTTGTCATTGCCACCAGTGATAATACGATGTTCCTTGATATCAAGAGCGAGTACTCCAGGTTTATCGCTTTGATGAAGTGTATGTGTAGCAGTGCTATTCATAGCAGCCACATTCTTGGTAATTTCTTCCACCCGACGTTCTTTCTTTCGATAATGTGCTAATTCTTTTGCACGTGCAGCTACATGTGCACTTACTGCATCCCAAGGATCTTGTACAGCATCAGCAACTTGTGGAGTTTGATTTCTTTCTTTCAATTGTTCAATTTCTCTATTCAATCGTGCAATTACTCGGCATGCAGCATCATATTGATACAAAGCATGCGATAATTCCTGCCTAGAGCAACCTTGAATATACATTTTCAATTTTTTCAAGCTATACCTTGTTTGTTGCAAATGTTTCTTTACTTGAAACATTTCCAATGCATGGGCATCATATTCCGTTTGAAGAGCTGATAAAAGCGATGGAATTGAAGACGTTGCTTTCGATGGAGGGGCCATGTCTGTAGCGAGCGTCGACAATTTGAGTGGCAGCAAATCCTCGAGCGTCAATGGCGTCTCGGACAATGGGCACACGTTCCCATGTGTCTTGATATGTTCTTCAATCAATCTCTTTTCATACACATGCCCCGTCTTGATGTTCACAACGGGTTCTTGGCACACGGCGCCCGATAGTCCACAGATCATTTCTTCTCAAATAATGACAACCGCTGAATGGCTACACGAATTTCCTTTCATATCTTATCTGACTGCATTAATTTATACATGTACACAATTAATACATCTCTTTTTCTTTATACACTTGTATAATAAATATCAATTTGTACAATTAGATAAGTTGTATAAATTGATTACTTAGATCGAGTCATTAAAACTTAATGTGGGCAGCGCGAGGACCCCCGCGGATCCTTCGATCCAAAGCAAATGCGATCGTTTGTACGAGTGCTGATGGTGCATGGAAAGCAGACGTGAGTATGGATACGATTCAATTGCGTTCGTACCATCAACTGGACGATTATCCGATGGAAAAGATCATCGAAAGGCCAATTGTACGTCCAATTGCTGCTGCGTTTAAAAGTCCTCATGCATCTCACTTGGTTGTACTGACAGAGACCACGTTGGAGATGTATTATTGCTCATTAGAACACTCTACAGGGATTGTATTGACGTTTGCAACGAGTATTACACTTGGTAGGATTTGGATAACGATGAATATTGATGGAATGGAAATGTAGGAACAAAAGGAGTTGAAGTCACAAGTGCATTAGCTACTAATGAACAACATGTCTTTATTGGAACGTCGTTGGGAAGATTAATGGTGTTTCAATGGGCTGATTTACGTGCTGGAGGACATTATGTAGCACCAATTGAGGTATTGACTCATCGACCATCGTCTCCATTACAAATTGAAGTAAAGATCAAAAGAAAGATGAAATGTGATGAATGCGATAGGATAAATTGTCCTGTGTTGTTTCTCTCTCGTGTAGTAGTGCTACGTATGTGCTTACTTCACTTGTATTTGTTTGTGTGTGTTTTGAAAATGGACTTGCAATTCTTATGAGCTTTTCACCAGCTCAATTGCGTCTCGAAGAAATTGTGTGGCTGAATGAAGCAGAAGAGTTTCTTATGAATGCATCGGCCTGCCAAATTGATCGTGAAGCATCGCTTGTTGCTATTGGAACTACTGCTAGTATTACTACTTTAATTCGCCTTAAACACAAGCGACAAATTGTTCATACTGATGGACGATCAGGCGATTCCAACGTACCTTTTCATCCCGTGGAATGGAATGTTCATACAACATTATCATTGAGCCTTTGGGGATATACTTCCGATGATTTGGGTCCAGTGTCTTCTTTGGCTTTTACTGATGATGGACGTGCTATTTCTACGGGTTTTGCCTTGCGTGGCATGGCAGTCTTTTCAACTGATGGATGCAAGCTAATGTCGACTTTACCACAACAACACGTAGCAAAAGACAATGAATTACTGAAATATGGTGTTCAATCAATGCAGTGGACTAATGGAAGCAGCACACTTGTTATTTCTCCACGCCTTGGAAATAACACCCCGCCACCTTCTACTACAGAAGCCAACCCAGTTGACCCTATGCCATATTACTCGATAGTCAACGTCCAGCTTTTGAAAGAAAAAGATGGTTTATGTCTTTCACTGGCTGGTGAACCACGGCAGTGTGGTGCTTGGGTTCGCAGTGAAGCTCCATTTGTACCGCAACCTTCTGATGGGCAACCTGGGCCAGCTGAACGCTCGGGTGCTATTCAAGCTGGAGATTTGATTGTTGCTCTTAATGGACAGGCTGTCGCTCATCTTACGTTTGATCAAATTGTTGCTATGGTAAAAGATTTGCCAGTGGATACATTAGTGATATTGACGTTCCTTCGAATATCGTTTGAAAAAGCATTTTCGCTTGCTACATTAGCCCTGCAGTCACATAAATTTTGTGCTCAGCACGGGCTAGTACTTAATGAAGATCAAGCAGTTTGGGAATACGCCCTTCGACTGCAAGCAACAAATGGAGATTGTAGTGTAGACAAACCATCACTTTTTTCTTTTGAAGAACGCGCAAAATTTGATGGTTGGATGGCTCTTCAAGGTTTACCTTCGTCTATTGCTGTTCATCGATATATTAAGCATTATCTTTCATGCTTTTCAAGTGACAATTGGCAACCTGTAGACGCTATGGATAAACTATTGGCCTTTCATAATCCTACATCGTCACTAGATAATATACCTACAGCACTTCCTACTGTGGTTTTAGTTGACTTTGCTCGATCTGTCTTACCCATGGGAAAAAGTGATTTGCATTTATTGGAATCTACACGAATTCACACAATCGCTGCTAATTGCAACAATGATCCTTGTGGTGTTTTATCGTCAGTATCTATTGCTGTCCCCAGCACTTATGCTAACCAAAATCATCCGATGCAATTACTCTCTGTTGCAGAAAGTACTCTTGCTGTCGCTGGGTCACGAGGCTTGGCGATCTACAATAAGAAAAAGGGTTCATGGGTGTGCTTTGGTAATGTTCATGAAGAACAAGCTTTTCGAACTGTTGCCATGGATTGGTGGCGAGAAGAAGCTTTAGTGGCACTTGTTGTAGAGGATGATTTACTATTACTCGATGTTTATCCAAGAAACCATTTGGGCTCATCGTCACGGTGCTGTCGACTAGTTCTGCCACCTACCGAAATATTCTATGCTGTCTGTGTTGATGAACGTAATGTTTTTTGCCTTTCGTTAAAGCAAATGCTCGCGTATTCCATTGAGACCTCTGGTTCCATTGATCAAGGCAACTTTTCCTTCCAAATTGCTTTTGACCGGTCGGAATCATTGCCTTTGTGCAATGCTATGGTTGGCCAAGCTCATTTTTTTGCTGCAGTTCCGCGTCTTGATCGACGTTTTCTACAGAAAGACGATGGGAATGCTTGGTTTGCTGGACTTTTTGGTATTTTTTCGATAGATCAAGCTCAACAACAACTTCTTCCTCGCTTCATTATGCTAGATACAATTGGAGGTTTGTACGTTTGGGACCCAGAAACAAAATCCCAAACACTACTTGCAAGTGATGTTTCCCACATTTCAACATGGATTGGTCCTCAAGAACTTCCCCGTCCATCTCAATTGATGTATGGCTTGTATGGTCCGAAAGGATTTAAGGCTTGGTGGCCTTTGTTTGATAGCGTTGATTTCCTTCTATCAGAACGTCAAGCAAATCCACTTTCTGCGTTGCGTCAATTCTTGCTAGTTAACGATCCACATCGTGCAAGAAGACTGCAAGCTACCCCAGCAGCTCCTGTGGATGAAAAAACTTATTACTCAATCCTGTTTGAATATGGTATTTCGCTTGAAATTGCCAATAACCAAGGACAAGCCATCGAAAAAGAAGCCTCGCCATTTTGTGTCATGATTGATCCTGTACTTAAGTTTAATCCGGAGGTTGAACTGGTGGGGATTCACAACTCGTTTGGAGTTCTCATCGGAGCATTCCAAGACCAATATGTTGGTGTTTATGATATTGCAGCACGAGTTCAACCTTTTCTGCACTCCGTCTTGACTCTTTTAATTGTGCAAAAGCAATCAAGTTTGGCCCGAAAAATTGTTAAAGTTATGGAGTCCCGACTGGGTTTAACTACACCAACCAAGGAATTAGTTCTCGTCACTGCTTTAGACAACTGCTTTCGACAGATTTGGCCTGCTTCCGTGGTAGAGCGAACACTTCACTTGTTGCAAGACCCTGAAAACGAAATGGAAACATACTGTGAAATTGTTGCCAATGTAGCAAGAAAAGTCGAGCCAAATCGACTACCTCTTTTGTTCCCACTAGCTGGTGATCCCAGTACTCTCTTGCAACTTTGTCGTCAACGCAATGAAGTTCGTACTGCCGCAAACTTTTTATTATGTTTGGATGAGTCTGTAAATGCTCCAGTGGTGAATCGTACTCGCACCAACAGCTTTGCTCAGTTCCAATCTCGTAGTGCCATGGCTTTTGAGTTAGTTGTTGATTGTGTTGAGTGTGATGAAGATGGGCTTGCTTTGCAGCTTATTCGAGTTGCCAGAGGGTGGGAACCCGAACATTATTACCATGGATCTCAGCAATACGATCGGTATATTGATGAACAACTGGGCAAATATGCTTTTCAAGTACATATCCTATATGTAAACTATGTTAATATCTGTCTTCTAGATGCTCGTGCAGTATCGATTTGACAAGGTTGTATGGCTTGTGACTCAAACTCAAGTGCCACTACCATTGCTTTTTGGTGAAGAATTGGGAATTCGTTCGGAAAATTTGCCTATGATTCAAGAGCGCCTCCAAGTCCTTTTATCATCCAAGGAGCTCAGGTAATTGAATATTATGTGACTGAATGCTTACTAAAAGAAATAGCATATTACACGCTGCAGTGGTCGCTGCCAAATATGAACAGTGGGCAGCACTTATGGAGCGTCTTATGAAAAAAGAAGCACTTTAGGATGATAAATCTGGTTGAAAATTTTGTGAGGTTAAAGCTGTTCTCAATCATGTTAAAATAAGAGTATGCAAACAACGTGTTTTTCTCACATTCAAGCAGCTCAAATACTGATCCAACTCCAAATGCCCGTTATATGACAGATATCGATTAAACGTGGTCAAAGTGCAATGAATTCATTTTATTATATTCTTGTCCATGTCTTTAGATCCTGACAGTGCAGTTCGCCGAACCATGCAATACATTCACGATGTCGATACTGAAGAAATCAAGCAAAAAATTTTAACAACCCATTATGATAAAGGCGTAAAAGTTTGACATGCAACCGAATTGGAATGGCAGCAATATGTGCTACCAGTCTCGGTAGAGTAACTGGAATAATACAATCAATTGAATTGAATATGTGCTACACCCATTCAATGAGCTTAAGTGGAAAAAGTTAATCTTCAAAAACGAGGCGATATACAAGGTGGAGCCCCGCAGTCTATTACATGAAACTTTGGGTCTAAATTTTATTATATCTATGATAGAAGCACATACAGACCCTGACGAAGGTCCTCTATTATCAGATGCACCATGCGACAACTAAGATATTAATCTTGCACTACACTATCGGATTGTCTATGTAACCTTGCTACTAATTTCGGTGCGATAGTCCCTCCCGATTTAAAACCACGTCACTTTTGGTACAATTAAAGTTGAAATTGGTGTCTTTTGAGGCTGGAACCTTCTTAACGAAAAAGCTCTTTACTGGAGTACATTTCCTGGTGTACAATATATTCTTTGTCTATGTGTATCGATAGTTCGATCAATACGTCAGTAAAGTTATTTTCTGTAGTCAATGGTGTGACTTAAGGAAAAGCACCAGTTGACACGCCAGCACTTGGAGATGATGCGGTGATTCCTGAAGGCTTTACTTAACCCAAAGTTGAAATTGATTTGTGTGATATAGTAGAAGATGCTGTACAAAGAATCCCTGGGCCTATGCCGAAGAGACTTAAGTTTAATTCATAAGATCTTCACATAGAAATTTTCACATTTTGCAAGTTGAGAAGTGTAAAATATGTATTCCAATATTATTGCATTTGAATACAAGCCAAAGTTTTGAATATGGGCCTATACACTGTTCGACCAAGTATGTTAAATCATCTTCAAGTTCAGCTATGCGGGCAATATAATAGGATCACTGGTCAATTATCACTTTTCATTTCGCTTTGAAAATGAAAATCCTCAATTTCTATGCCATTTCGTTTGCTGTAGCAATTAGTAATGTGCATGGAGGTTCTTGTGGTAAAAACCCAATAACATCGCCACCCCAGGCTCCTACACCATCACCGACGCCAGCTCCTACACCAGCACCAACGCCAGCGCCTACACTAGCACCAACACCAGCCCCTACACCAGCACCAACACCGGCATCGACTCCAGCACTTACGCCAACCAAC
>JNBS01000666.1:0-10350 GCA_002081575.1 Thraustotheca clavata | reverse complement strand
TGCCAGAAATCAAAATGCCAATGACTACTCCAAGTGGTGTAGTTAAAGCATAGACAATAGCTGTGAGTGCCAAAGACTTGAGACTGGAGAATGCAGTGATAGCAGAGCTGCCCACAGCTACACCTTCAAAAAATTGATGAAAACAAATAGCAATCACAGTAGTTGTAAAATCATCCCCAGAGGCCACTCCAAGCTCAACACCAATGATGATAGAATGGATAGCAACACCTCCTTCAAAAATCATAGCTGATATTTTTTGTCGTAGAGCTGCTTCAGAGTCTTCCTGCAGCATAGCAACCCCATGGCTATGAGAATTAAGTACGTCTGGGGAACGAGCTGGTGTTGAAAGAGTGCCTTGCTCGAGTTGATTTTGTTTAGATGAGGTGTACTTGGAAAGAACGATAACCAGTTCGGTCTCAAGAAGTTGCATCATGTAAATGGTTGCTAATACGATAATCATAGCCAAACCCGAATACTCAAGTCCAAGACATTCATTATTAAGCTTTGAAATGGCAGGTGGAATCATATGAACAAAAGCGGTAGCAATAACAACGCCAAAACCAAACGAACACAAAATTTCCATGGCTTTGTTTTCACCTTGTAAGCATGCCATACGTGAACTCAGAATTGGCAATAAACTACCAACTAAGGAAACAACACATACAATAAAAGCAGCGGATATATGAATATTTGTGTTGTATGTTGATGGATCACCTTCTATTTCACCACATTCATGTTGGTGATGTTCTTCCCCGCCTTCATGACTGTGCCCAATCACAAAAGTGGTCAAGACAAAAAGCAAAAGCACGCTGATAGGATAGTAGAATACCATTGCCAATGGAAAATAAAAAATGAGGTAACATCTTCAGATTAAACTTTATCCGACGGGGCTATACGCGAACTCAGCAAGAGTGGCTCACTGTGAGAAGAACTTGTCATTGAAATTCATGTTGTTTTGTCTCATAGCCATCTTCTGGATATTGACTGCCGGCGTAAATGGCCAATGTCCAACTTGTTTATGAAACTAGTCACTCTTTATAATGCTTTCATTGCTTGGAAACGCAGGAAGAAGGACAGCCGCGGTTATCTGAGTCCATAGCCAGATATTCTGAAGTCTGGTTTGGCCTGGAATCAATCAAATTTTTTCAGAAGCACTGCCTAGTATTCTATCTGCTTCAGTGAAGCTGTATGAAATGTAACATGTGACGAGCTTATAGTTGGATAAAAAATAGACGACACACAATAGATTTAGTCAAAGTTGATTTAGATGTTAACTATCGATTTTGTTGGTATCTTTTCGATTCCATTAAAATCTCATAGATATCAACTGTGTGAACAGCCAACATGCTACGCTATGCACTCTACTTGCTTCTTTTCATAGCAGTGCATCTAAATGCGTATCCAAGTAGTACCGCTAACATCAGCGATACAATAGTTATTTCGACCGTCTCAGTACCTAGTTTAACTCCGACGGCGGCTCCACCCACGGATGCACCAAGTGCGACCTCGACACCAGCAACTGCGTCACCCACATCAGCGTCAAATTCACCTCCTCAAAATACTTCAAGTTCTTCAGCTACCAGCACACCAACACCATTTCCCCCGACTAAATCACCAAGCCAAGTTTCACCTCCACCAACGGCTACCCAGTCTTTACCACCGCCATCTACAAAGCAAACTGCTTGGACAAACGACATCACACCAGAGGAAAAGGGACGACAGTACAAACCACAAGTAATGACTCCACCGTCATCGGATAATGCTGTGATTCTGGGTGCTGTTTTAGGTAGCACTAGCATATTGTGTGCGGTGGGTAGTTTTTGGCTGTGGCGAAGGTACAAGATTCGTGAGCTCGAAGCCACTCGTACCCAGTTTCTTGATGATAAGAAGAATGACAGTACGGACTACTCTCAAGTGACAGAAATGGAGTTTTAACTATCGTAATAAATTTGCTCTGACTGTTTGCACTAACTGAACTGGAAAAGGCTGATAACTGACTTTGAGTAGGCGTCGTAAAAGTTTAAGATCTCATGCGCTTTCATCGGCTTTGTCTCGTGCTTTTGCTGGTGCCATTAATTGCTATCCAAGCTGCAGACTCAACGCTCAATACAACTGACACTTCCGGTGTACCTCCACCAACTCCAACGCCAACTCCGTCACCAACTCTATCACCAACTCCATCACCTACTCCATCACCTACTCCATCACCAACACCACAACCAAAAACTACACAGCCAACTGAGGCCCCAACAACTTCGCCTGCTTCAAGTACTTCATCACCAACTACGGCATCTCCAGATACTCAATCACCACCAAATTCATCTTCAACCCCATCTCCTCAACCAGCTCAGAAGACATCCCCAGTTCCAAGTACTCCTGCTCCATCGTCTCAAGCTCCTACCAGCTCTCCAACTACATCAACAGCAAACATACCACAACCAACAACATCACCTGCACCAGCTCCTAGACAAACCCAGACATCAAGTTGGACAGAAGCTCCAGTAGCAAGTTTTTCTCCACCAGCAAAAGTAGTTGATGCAAATCAAGGTGCTTCAGGTGAAGCGTCGTCATCATCTGCATCACAAACTGGTGTAATTCTTGGTGCAGCTTTGGGAAGCACATTAATTGTTTGTGCTGTGGGAAGTTTCTGGATGTGGCGCAGATACAAAATTCGTCGTGAGTTAGCTGAATTGGCATTGGAGCATCCCAATAAAACAACTCCTTACACAGAAGTCACTGAAGTTACTTTATAGCTTCGACACTCTTTCTGGTTCAACTATTACTTGATGTCTCTATAGAGTAGATAACTCAATTACTATTGTGTTTTCTCATTTTCAACATTAGTGTCATTGTCTACTCTATTGTTCAGCTCGTTTACTTGCAATGCCGACTCTTTTAGGGGACTTGCCATTCTGGGAGATATGGGTAGCTAAAGTTTTGGTAATGATTTTGAGTGTGGAGCAGTCTGTGGCCTTTTCGATGGTGTGTCATCCACAGACTAAGGAATGACATGAGAAAAGTTTATAGATCAATATACTTCATGTCGCCCTCGCAAAGAAACTTTTTCAAGGCATGGTTCTTCATGAAGTTTTTCAGTGAAATTCACCTCAACATGCCGGATTGCCATATTAACATCCACTTCAGCGATACTTTTCGATTTAGGAAGTCGAAAACCACCACGGTAGATAAATTGTTCACCATTGTTAGTTGCATTTGGTGGCACATGAACAATATCGGCACTAGTTTTTGGCTTCATGGATGAACTACCTGAACGTCTAGGTATCACTGACCGTACATCAATTTTCCCAGCAGTTGATGGGCGTGATTTAGAAGCCTAAACTAATTCATGAGAAATAGTTTTAACTAAATGCTACCTTTTTTGTGTCAACATCTTCATCTTGATTTGTAGGACCATTGATAGGTTCTCTATTGTAAATATTCATTGGAACAATACAAGAAGATAAACTCTTACGCATCAAATATCGGACGGTCGCATGAAATACAAGTCGCAGTATTGCTAGGACGTTTGCCTCGGCTAGTCAAAAATGATGCACCAACTATAGTTTTCACTTAGAAAATAGTAAATATTGTGCATACCAAAAGATAGCGTAGTCTCAACACAATTTCGGACACGACGTTCAAATGTATCTCTAGCATCTTGCAAAAAATGATTTGATGGTGGAGATATAGTGTCGATATCGCGACGAACCTATATTTCAATGTTGGTATTTTAATGCAATAAGTTTTACCCTTATCGCAAACATATTTGCTGCCTTATTACGAATACTTTGAAGAGTATTGTCATCGACATTGTGTTCCGAAAGCACTTGCTGATTAATTTGGTGGCGAACATCATTACTGAGAAGGTATGTAGCTTGAAGAATTAACGAAGCTATTTTTTGCTTTAATTCATCGGGTAGCACCGTGGAATGTGACCTAAATAAAAATTATGGTTAATGAAATTATGAATCAATCAGACCGAAAGTGTTCTTGCTGTAATTCAAGTTCGGCTATCTCTTTTGACCACTTGGTTATTCGCTCTTCAAACACCGTTGGGTTGATGACATCTTTTTGCAAAATGCTGTCAACCAAATGATGCATTGCTTTAAAGTTTTTCAAAGTAAGTCTATGGAATTTTAGCCCAATATTAGCAATAGACTTAATACTTGCTTTCTTCGTCGACTCGAAAAGTCGCTTGATCAAGCATAGCAGACTGTTCCTTTATAGATAAAGTCATGTCTTCAAACATTTTGTCATTACTATCATAGTGAATTTAGGTTTTTGTGTATACTTTATCGTACGTATCAAATCGAACATGCATTGCACCACGCCAGTCGGTGATGTGATGTTGCATTTCATGCAATTGCTAGTAATTTACTTAGATTAGCTTTGGATAGATTCTTACCACTTCTACTTGACTGGAATTTGCAGAAACTTTTTCCACCTGATTTTGCAAAGCAACAACTTTGTCACCAACTTCATTTGCTTCAAACTTCCTGAGTTGAGATAATTGTTTTATTCTCAAGTAGTACCTGCAACTCAGGAAGCTCTTTTGACAATTGACCGACTGCAGTTTGTGTAGTTTGTGTTACTTCACAAAGTTTTGTGAGTTGATCATTTATCTGTTTGTTGTTTTCATTGTGAACCCACTCCGATTCACTAACATGATGTCGTAGCGCAGTATCTACAAGCAACTTAGCTATAGCCATTTAATAATTCTACGCTCGTTTTCAAGTTTTGAAAAGCGATACTCATGTTTTTCAGATGTAATTTCAATTGTTCGATCGAGCTGACCAAAGCGAGCATGGTGCTGTAATATCATAGTGTCAAGTTTTGCTAAACTTTCGAGTGAAATATCGTGAGAATTAATGCGGGTGACAGCTCTTCCAAGTTGTGTTTGCAGCTCTGTGAGTAGTGAATTACTAAGGTTTAATCGAGCAGATTCAGCATCCATTATTGTCTTGTAGTCATTAAAAGTGTTTTTGATTTCTTGCACATGTATGTCAGTTTGACGTCCTACAAAATTGATCTATGCCGATTTCAATAAAAACCTAAAAGCTTACTGTGTCCACGGATTAATACATCAGTGTTATCAATCTTGACTTCGAGGCTTTCACATCTTTTTAGGACGGACATCTCCATATTAGCCATCGTTGTAAATGCAGTTTGTAATTGTTGGGACTGATTTTCCATTGCATATTTAATATCACCCAAGCGTTTGACAACCTAATGTAAATCCAATAAGAATTTAATTGAGGCTACTTACTTGATCAATTGAACGCTCCACGTTTGAAATACGATCGTTAAATGATGATTTATCATCGTCAATTTTACTTGCAGTATCTCGAAGAAGTTGTGTTGTCTGTTCTACAATTGTCAAACCTTCTTCATGAGATGCCAATCTCTCATTTGTCCTAGATAACTTTAGAACCTCATTAAACATAAATTACTTTTACATTATTGCGACATCGTTGATAGATTTTGCTTGCTCATTTATGAGATCCACGACTCCATCAAGCCGCTTTCCAATAGCAGATTCAAATGTACATTGCCACTAATACTAAAATGTCATGTTAGGATAGTTTGAGCACTGTACTTGAGCAAATTCGACATTGTGTGAAGCAAGTTTTTCACTTGTAGATTGCTCTACTGCTACAATGCTTGCTTTTGATTTTAATGTTGCATCAGCCATCTTAATTGCATTGCATATGAAAGAAATTTACTAATGATGTTTACCTCTGATAAAAGACATTGCTTCCAAACATCTTGATCTGCTTCAGAGGGTATAGCTACGAATAAGCGCTTGAGCTTTTCAATTTCAAGGTGTAAACTACAAGAATATGCTCAATGAGTTAGTGATATTCTAGACTGACTTGGAACACTTTAAAGCATGATCAAGTTGCAATTTCATCTGAGAAGTTCGTAATTCATCCAAACAAATAGTTATTCTTCCTTCATCAGCTTGAGGTTTTACTACTTCGCTGAAAGATGGTGGAAGTGAGTATTGTAATGATGCGATTTTGTTTTCAACTTGAGCAATACGTTCTGCAATGACTAGAGAAAAATTGTACGATAAAACTTTTTACAATTTTTACCTGAATAGGCAGGATTAAGTGAAATCGCCTCTTCAACAACTGCAACGCGACCTGAAAGAGTTAAAAGAAATTGCTCTAGTGACACAGAGTCCACTTGAACAAGCTTAAGATGATCCATGTCTTTCGTTTCAACAAATGATGTAATTTTAGCAAGTACGCATTAGAACTTTATCCTGCATACACTTCTTCAGTAAATTTAGATATTGATAATTTAGATATTGATAATTGCAATGCTTGAATAAATTTGATTAAAAGCCTAACTAGCACTTACAACATAGAAATTGTGGACCTTGGTGACCTAAGATGAATTTAAATCTAAAGATTTTAAGTAATCACTTACATTGACATTGCATGATATGGCTCTTCGATAATATCATGTGAGAGCACTGTATCTTCGTGGTCCTCAAGAAACTTGTACTTTTGAGGACGATTTTTCCACTTATACAACCCAAAAACAACAGCACAAGCAGCCACAGCTCCTAAAACTATGCCACTCAATTGTGCTGCTGACAAGTGGCTTGTTGGTGTAGTTGAATTTTCTTGATCAGCTCCTTTAGTATGAACTTTTGTTGCTACTGTAGGTTCTGAACCAGGTTGTGTTTCTGGTGAATATTTGGTTGCTTTGGGTGGAATTGAGGCACCTTGTTTTGATGATGGTAATGGAATATTGCTGCTATATGGAGGGAAAGTGGACGCGCTTGGCTTTGGTGAGTTGGAAGGACTTGTTGGTGCAATCACTTTTGGAGTATTGCTAACTGGTGTTTTTGCATCAATAGTTTTTTGAACATTAAACGGCATCAAACCACTAACTTGATTAGATTTTGCAAAGCTGCTGTGTACTTGGAGAGGCAAAAGAGCATAGCTCTTGCAAGTAGAACACACTTTAGGATTAAACATGCAAATATCATGCTGGTTAATAGGCATCAAATCCCAGCATTGTGTCCATCGACAAGTTGCCCCGTGAAGCAGCACTAGCAATAGCACCTCAAGAACTATCCAACGCATAAAATTCGGTTCACGAAGCTGTTGCTTTGCATTTCGAAATCTTTTGATGCAAATTCTATCCACACACTTATGGAAGGTATGTGGATCTCGTTTTCTCTGTCGTCAATCAACTTAGTTATGCACCACAACTGAAAAATGCAATTTTTTTAATTCTAAGAAAATATTATTAATTTAAATTGCTTAACCATACTCCCACCATATCGACACCACTCAACACCGTCTTTAGTTCATTGAGAATCGCTCATAGTTGTCAATACAATAGTTGGCCCCAAGGTGCATGCACCTGTTTGGTTGGCCCCACAAGAAACCAATCTTTTTCTTTATCTTAAGTAAAGTATGTCATATGAACCTTCAGTTTAAATCAAGATCATAGACAGTCACCAAATCATTTTTCAAATTACCAACTCACGACCATGTCCAGACTAGTGGTCTTGATCGTGCTTTCGTTTGCAGCTTCGTTGAGCAGCCAAGCCCACGTATTACTCTCATCTGACCAAGTGTTGGCATCTCAATTGAACTCATTTCGCTTGATGCCAGTTGCCAAATGCAAGACTGCTCAATGCTTCAAAACAGAACGCTATGCTGGCTCGGATTGCCGTCAATGTAACCAATACCGATTGATGCCTCGTGGTCAATGCTCTGGCTCAAACACATGCAATAACCTTAAGATACCTTGCACAACTTGTTCACGATACCAACTCATGCCATTGAGCACGTGTGAACCTGACAACCACTACTCTCCAACAACACCAGCTCCTTCGGCGCCTTCATATGTGCCACCTACTCCAGCATCGTCGAGACCAACACCACCCGAACCAACACCAGCCACAAGCAAGCCTAATGTACCAACACCAGTACCAAGTAAGCCCAATGTGCCAACACCAGCATCTTCAACTCCTAAACCGCCAAGTGGTGGCAGCCCAACAACAAAACCTGCATCACCTGGAGATAAAGGCTACAAGGACAATGGAGCTCACGGTGCAAATACTGGAGGCGGAGCTGAAACCTCGTCAGGTAGCGGTCTATCGGGCAGTGCTGTTGCTGGTATCGTTGTTGGATGTATCGCTGCTGCAATACTTGCTGGTGTGCTTGTTTGGAAGATGAAGAAAGATAAGAGCCGTGAAGAACAAATGTTCACCGAGTCTCATGACCTGGAAGATGCCCAAGCAGGCTATGCAGCAATGTAATGCAATATTGCTGATAAGGTTATCTCTTGTGATGAATCAGTAAATAATTCATTAATATGATACCAGCCTATCCTAAATCTCCTTGAGTGCAAGAAAATAGCACTATCATTCATTTTTGCTCACTTGCTCGTCTTGAGACATTATATACTCCAAATACTCAATGATTTTTGTCATTTTGTGTTGTATAGCAAGATCCAGGGCAGTAAATCCTTCGCTATTTGGCTCAAGTTTATATCCATTAGCAAACTGTTCTACAATTGCCTTCACACACGCCAACGATCCATTAAGCACTGCATGATGCAATGGCGTGTTTCCATCATTATCAGGATAAGTTGCAAACTCCAAACATTCCGCAGCTAAAAATGCCACACACAACTCATCCCCAGCGATGCAAGCATAAGTTAATGCCATTCGTCCTGAAGAGTCCACTGCAAGTAGATCAGCTTGACCTT
Organism: Thraustotheca clavata; assembly: GCA_002081575.1. NCBI lineage: Eukaryota > Oomycota > Saprolegniomycetes > Saprolegniales > Achlyaceae > Thraustotheca > Thraustotheca clavata. Next base: position 1,611 of record JNBS01000666.1, on the reverse strand, counting down.
CAGCTAAAACTTGGAGTGCTTCCATCGTAGGAGCTATATGTACAGGTCGTAGTCTAGGATTATGTTAATTAAAGTTGGAGTACAAAAAAATTACCTTAAGTTATTTACACTCTCTGGGCTAATGCCATGTTGCATTAGTAGCTGCATTGCTTGTAAAGCACCACCACTTGTAGCCGCATGAAGAATTGTATCTCCATTAATATCGACGGATTCTCGCAATGTTGCTTTCTCATCAAGTGATAATAATAGTAAAATACAGTCAACTTGATTTGCATAGGCAGCAAAAAAGAGGGGTGTACGACTACATCCGACTTAGTTTTGTAAGAAAATAAATTTACATACCCAAGTGGATCAACACAGTAAACATCGAAATATTGACTTAGGTATGTCAGGCAGTCAAGATGTCCGCGATAAGCTGCACCGTGAGCCACAGTTGCAAAGTTAGCTTCCCAACAACCTTTACAAGGTAATGCTGATGGATGCTCATCTTCGTATCTAATCGTAAATGGTTCATAACAATTTAAACTCTAATCATACCTTTGCCAGTATTTTTCGTAAGTCATACAGGACCAACCCCCAACAAGAAGCTCGTCTTGAGCCATTAATTCAGCTTGATCTGGGGAAAGCACAAGAGGGAAATAAATATATTGATATTGCTGAGCATCCCATCGCTGCAAAGTTAGTTGAATACATTCACTTGCACCCATGCAATCCATAATTTCACTGCAGTTTCCTGGAGAGTATATCCCATTTACTTGAACAATGATGTCTCCATCGCAAAACCCGATAGCCTCATTTGCACTTGGCGAACTCGAAATTACTAAAAGTGGTTCTAGCTTTTCTGGCGTCCATATATTGAGCTGACAACCAAGAATACCATTCCTAAGAAGTATTAACATTGCACAACATTAACCTAAATTACGATGGAGCTTGCTGAATAGCGATGTTAATTGTTTCAGTTGATAGATTTAATGCATTGTAGCGATGAATTTGAAGGCAAATTGTTGAACTAAGCTCCATTTCCGGGAAAAGAAAGAGGTTTATAATTTCATCGACAGTTGATGGCAGTGATACCAAAGATGCTTTTAAAACTTGACCAAATTTTCCAATAAGGTCACCAGCTTGCACACCTTCGTTAAATGCTGGAGACCCCTTCTCCACACTTGATACAATCATATATGGTGGATAGACTGGTTCCTCTAAAAATGTCAATTGCCATCCTAGCAGTTCAATCATTCGACGTTCTAAAGAGTTTAATTGAAGTTGTCGCCCACACCATCGTTCAGGAACAATGCTCAAGTGAATTTGAGCATATCTATGAAAGTCGTTAGATTCAAAACCAAATTAATATTTGATACCGATTTTCATCCTCGACAAATCGCAATATTTGAATCAAAACTGGTGCTGACATCGAAAACTGGTTGCCAATCCAGTCAGACACAGCTTCAGGTGATGGAAATTGTACATCAGTAATACCATAAACATAATCTCCAGCCATTAGACCACCATGATCTGCGGGTGAGTCGGGATATACACATTTAACTTGAGCAAATGGAACCGAGGGTAATGCTGCTGGCTCATCTTGAGGCTCATTTTCTATTTGAATCAGAG
>JNBS01000664.1:0-18008 GCA_002081575.1 Thraustotheca clavata | reverse complement strand
ACCTCCATCACGGCTTTGCCAGACATCGGAGTACGTGTACATCGGAAAGACACCGCGGCCTATTCGACCACCACCAAGAAGCCATAAACGTGGGCCAAATAAAAAATCTGATGGAGTATGTGATTGCAGTGAAATTACTGATGTAAAAGCTCGAACAGGCCACGGTGCTTCTGATGTTGCCAAACTCCATGTATCTAATATTTGTTATAGAATATATATCGTATACGTTGAAATACTTGTGTTGTCGAGTGTCCACACATCATTTAACATTTGGGTATCATTGCCCCACCCAGCTAATAAAACACCAATTTCTTGAGATGAAGCATCACCAATTGATGCATTTTTTATTGTATGAGGAGTACAAGCATGACCAGCACGAGCTGACCAAGCCACTGAACTCATTTGTTTCCAATTACCTAGTACACAATGCATCATACTGTATAATAAACTAATGTGCCTGAAATGATGGAATCAGTGTACCAAACCTCATTATTTAATGGACTACCACCCATGACATAAAAGTATTTATTTAAAGCTATAGCACAATGCCATCCTCTTGGTGCCCAAGGTATTGTATAGCTGACTTGAGTCCATGTACCTATTTTATGAAATAATTACAACACTATCGTATATAATTTCATACTTCCATCAATAGTATACCAAATATCATTAGCTGGCATTGGAGTATATCCTCCCATAAGTACCATAATTGGTGCTTGATTTAAGCTCTTTTCATTAAAGACAGTCAATGTATGTCCATATCGACGTGGAAATTGTGATTCATCAATAACTTGTGTCCATACATCGCCATCATACGAATTCCACACATCTGAACGTCGAGTTGTTTGAATCAAATGACGTGTCGTATAAATGTCTGATTGTCCCCCAACAATCCAAATTTTTCCATGAAATACCGCACTAGCATGGCCTAAAAAATTACTAAATTTTCATCATACACTCAATCCTTGCCATCACGAGGTTCAAAGCGTTGGTTTGTAGTAGGTAGCATAGTCCACGTTGATGTATCATTAGGATTTGGACATTGGGATCCATATACACATAGTAGCAAGCACACAAACACAATCAATATCCATTCCATTGCAATCATGACATGAAAAAAGTATCTTTCGCTTATAAAAACTAAACACATAAGTCGTTTAAAACTTCGATTAACGGCAATTGTCGCTTACATATGCTCATATAAAATTGATTTACCGTTAAAAGGGGTTTATAAACGAAATTGTATCGGATATAAAATAAAATCTACGGATTATTTCAAAAAGGTATCTTTCTCTTATAAGAACTAGCATAAAGTCGTTTAGAAATACAATAATACGGTAAAATATCGCTTATAGAATAAAGATGACGGTACACTTTAGTTCGAAAGGTTATTTTCGTATGAACGTGCCGGTACTCGCGCCGCCAACTGAACGGACATCAGGAGTGTCAAATGCAAAGGCAATAGGACTCTTTAGCAAGATTAGTTCACGTAAAGGAGCCCCTATGGCTGCAAAGCCCTGTGTACGAGCTATTGAATGCTGTTCTTACCATCTATAGGCTGCTCCAAACGTTGTTTCACGTTTGAATGACAAAGTAATTCTTGGAGAAACTCACTTTCCTGATTTCTTTGAGAATGTGAAGAGTTAAGAAAACACTATAAAATGAAGAAGACTTATGTAGTTGTAGATATCTCACAAACGAATCGACGAAGTCAAAGTTTGAGAGCAAATAACTTTAATGTTGGCACCACTCCGAAATGGAGTACAAATAATATCCATGAAGCAAATAGCTTAGTTCAACAACCTGCTTCTGCAAGGGTTACAATGGTTAGAAAAGCAGAGAAACAAAAAGCTGTATGATATACATTAGAAATGAAAATTGATCAAGGTTATGTAGTGGAAAGAAACAAAAACCAATACTGAAATATCTACAACTAAAGCTGTAATCTTACCTGAACGCCCTTCAACTGCAGGCCAGGTAAATGTAATACTTGAAATAATGTCTGAAAAGATTTGCTAGTTAAACTCCAACAATAGAGAAATTGATCAATCTTTATCATCACTGAAAGGATATGTTCGGTAGAGGAATCTCACGTGTAAAATGATTCATGAAATAAATAGAATGGCACAAGATCGAATGCAGACTTCTACAGTATGTTTATCTTTACTTGTAGCTTATTTAAGTACGTAATTAATTAGGCTTCTAACAAACCACCAACATCCAATGAAGCAATACGACAACCTTCAAGATTAATCACAAGTTCATTTGAGGCTAATAAGTTAATAACACGACAGCCTCCAGATCGTCCATCAACTTCACATGGGGGAATGTCATCATTTAAAGCAAAAGTCAAAAGTGAAAAAGAAGATATTGACCCAGAAATTACATTTGGAGAAACCCCAGATATACCTGGAGTTCCTGTTGTATTTCGTAGTCAAAAGAGTCGAAATAGTGATCCTGAACGCTTAAATTTGGACAGAAGGGCTTTAAAGGTAAATAGACCCTTGTTGCAAAGCTATAAAATATTTAGATTATACCATTACTTGAAGGTGAACATTTGCTACGATTACTTAATCTTCAGAACAACGGCATTGTGGGTATTGATAACTTACTCGGGTTACCGAATTTAATTTTCTTGGATTTATATAACAACCAAATTGAGGTAATTTGCCTCTACCCTTTGGCTTATAATTAAACATTTTGATAGAGAATTGATAATTTACATGTCGTCCCCAACTTACGAGTGTTAATGCTTGGTAAAAATCGTCTTAAAAGAATTGAAAACCTCGAATGTTTAACGAAGCTTGATGTACTTGATTTACACAGGTTTAGATCTTGTCATATATTTAACTAACTCTATTCTAGCAATGATATTCAAATGATTGAAGATTTAAATAGGCTATCAGAACTTCGTGTTCTCAACTTAGCTGGAAATCGTATCAAAGCTCTTGAAAACATAGCAGAATTAAGTCTACTTACGGAATTAAATTTGAGACGCAATTCAATTGACTTTATATCACACAACCTTGGCAAACTAATATCACTACAGCGACTCTTTTTATCTAACAATCGACTTGAATCCAAAGAAAGCATTTTACCACTTTTCCAGGTACACCATTTTGCCAAAATTATCTATTAACATGTAATAGCTTACGGCACTAACAGAGTTAAGGCTGGATGGAAATCCATTTAATCAAGTAGAAAACACCGAGTATCGTCCACTTATGATTCAAAACTTTGTATCTCTTCGTAATCTCGATCTGAAAGTAGTCACTGAAGATGAAAGACGTGAAGCATTTAGTATGTCACAACGTGCAACAGAAAAGCGTCGAGAGCAACAACGTGAAGATAATCAAGTAAATATCAAGCATCTACATCATACTAATACAATTAATTTCCTTAGGAAGCACAACGCATTCGTGCTATTACTGCAGTCCGAAAAAAATGGGAAGAACAATTTGATGCTCGAGATAACCTTGGAAGTAGAAATCCTTGGCAACTTGAATCATCCCAAATACAAACAGACAAAGATCAAGCTTCAATTCAAATTGGTTTTTCTGAAGTTGAAGTAAGTGAGAGTGCACGAACACTTTATATCTATGGAGATGCTTTGGAAGCTCTTGAATCCCCCAAAATTACAAATATTGTCACAGCAATTGTGTTTAAATACGTTCCAATCCCTACAATATCAAATGATGTTCTCCAAGGCAATCAACTACGAAGTTTTATTGCTTTAAGACGTCTCGAATTTGCCCACAACCAAATAACAAACTTGGAGCAACTAGAGTGGCTAGCACAACTTGGTCAACGCTGTGAAGAGCTGGTGATTCAAAATAACCCTGTTAGTTCCATGAAACTATTACGACCTTTTATTGCTCATGTCTTAAGGAACGTGAGCATGTTTAATCAAGCAAAAATCACACCAGAAGAGCAACAAATTGGTAGTCGATTCTTTGAATCATCACCAATTGTATCTAAACCAACGACAAATGCAATCGATAAAACTTCAGTCAGTGCATTTAATGCTTGTATCAAAGGCATTGGTAAACAAGACCGACATTTAAAGGTAATATTTGCTACAAGGAAATCATTGAGTTCTGATTAGATTCTTAATAATGAATGGGCCAAACTTGTTCGGAATTTAATCAAAGTAAGCACTTCTTGGAATCCCAACGTTAAATTTGCATAGGAAACACTAGAAGAAACTCAAGATGTCGATGCATATATGGCAAAATGTCTTGATCGAATGTAGTAGGAATAGAGATGATGATATTAAGCCGCCTTATTTACTCTTCCATGTCGTCATTTTCTTTTTCTTCTTTGTCTTTACGAGCTTTAATGCGTCGTGCTACTTTTGATGATACTTTCTTCACGACAGTCTTCTTTTGCTTTGTCAAACGCTACATATTTCTTGCTTAAACTCATTTTTTACTCGAAAACTTACTTTTTCACGCTTCTTAGCCATCTTTTCTTTAGCTTCCTTAGCACGACGTACCTACGTAGCCTTCGTATACATACTAATAGAGCACATTTACCTCGAGTTCTTGCTGGGATTGAACGACGCTACGCTTTTGCTTGCGGGACATTGGGAAGGATTGGTTGTGTGTGATATTTATAACTCCCATTGAAACAGATAAAAAAACGCAACTCACTCCTTGTGTTTGGTACAAAATAGCTGAATTAGACGGTAAAGAGCGTGCAATTGAATGTGAATCATAGTAAGAAGACAAGTAGATTTTGAATCTAGCTTTTAGTCGATGATTAAAGCTCATAAGAGAGAGGAAAAAATGTAAAGTTGCGTGAATTTGAACTAGAATAAACTATTGTGATTGGTTAGTATGTGACCTTTGAGAAATAATATCATGATGACATCTGTGAAATTGAATGTGTGGGATAGAGTATTGTGAGAAATAGGATTGCGGCAATGATGTTTTGATCATAATGGACATAGATGACGTACGTAGTATTTGCATGGTCTGATTATATGACAAAAGGAAGCTGTTTTATAGACTTAATTCATGGTATTAATGGGATTAATGAAAATTACGTAATAAATTCAACTGCTACTTATATTATGGCTAATATTTTAAATGAAATTCTATATCAAAGTAATCAATCATTTACATTCGATCGAACAATCCGAATCGTATAAATATCAGGAAAATGTAGGGCATTGTTAAGACTTTATTGACAACTCTATTTGAACATTCGTTTTCGCCAACACATTTTGTCACCACTCGTTGTACCATTTGTTTCCACCAGTTGAGTTGGTAATGTTTGATAAGTGTCAGTAAAGTAGCAACTCTCCCGATTAATGTGTAGTAGCGTCTTTAAGGTCCATGTTGCAACGCAATTAATAGTTCAAACGCATTCCAAGTTACTATTTTTACTGTCGGCATAATTACTTCACAATAATTTCGGAATACGTCCGAGCAATACGTTTGCTTCTTTTTGGTGTATGTGCCTTGTTGTAATGTTTATAGACAGTATACAAACTGCAAATTGGGTCATATAACACTATCCTTCTGACACTATTTAAAAACACAAAAGAAAAATTATCCATTTATCAATCCCACGTCTATCAAATCGAGGTTAAAACTCTTTAGAATCAAATTTCAGTGTTCATGGATAACTACAAAAGAGAACTCTAAGTTACATACTGCATCCTAATTCTTTTTGTTTCTAACACTAAATATATTCATAAAAAGAAATATTTTCTTTACCCATGAATTGTCATTAGGTATACGACATGCGGTAGTTGAGGTAATGAGACTAACGATTAACAACCCCTTGGTACACCAAGCGAAGACGTGAGTTACAGGAGCAAGAGGTAGCACCAAAGTGCATGTCTCTCATAAAAAGGGGCCAATAGACCATTTTTCAATTTGTCACGGGCAACCAACTCGAGTTATCATGATGGTTTGTTCTGCGGAGTATGGTCAATACAATACCGCTTATAGAAAGCGTGAAGCACGTTTTTCTCGATATTCCGAGTATCGTGAAGAATGTATAACAGAATATTATCGACAAGAATGTTTAATGGCATTTTATCGATTGGAAAGTGAAGACACAAGACCAATAAAGAAGCGAAAACGTCGTTGTGTTACGTTTGCTGAACACCACGAGATAGTTGGGATTGCCGATGCTGACGTTGATCGTTCACCAGTTCCAACTGCCTCTATCACACGGGAAGAAATGAAGCTCCTTCTCGAAGAACGTGTCTTTCCCAAGTACAACCATCCCTAAGTTATCCAAGTACAATAGTAGAGTATGTTAGTCAATTTATTAAAAAACGAAAATCGATTACATTACGAAATTCGGCAACATCCCGCACATGATTGTTTTCCTCCCTATAAGACTATTTTCAAACAATTTACATAAAATAGTGTCATACCAGAAAAGGTTCATTGAATGTAGAAGTGCTTAAAACTCGCTTCGCATAAAGAGTTTTTACATCTACTAATGGTACTTGCATGGATTGAACTGTTGGAGACAAGTTTGGCACTTGGTCGTGTTCGTAATCGGACAATAATATCATGTCGTTGGAAATATCTTGGGGTTTATTAGCACCACTACATGAATATCACTCCTCATATTTACTACTGTTTAATTTACATTATGAGGTCAGCAACCTCGATGGCTGGGATGATGACATGAGGACTGGTAGTAAAATTCGTCTCTTCGTACTGTAGTTGTGAAGGTGTCACTTCAGCTGCATCTAATAGCAATGATAGATTAGTTGAAGTGAGTACGGTACTTTTAATTCCATCCACAATTCGAGTAATGGCTTGCAATTCGTTAACTACCGGAGTAGGGTCTGAGCTAGAGATTTCATGTAATCGTGTTCGAAATCCATCCAATTCTATATCCACTGCAGTGATTTTCTCCCATTTTAATTTTTTTCCCACCTTGCTTTATCCGATCGAGTTCCCGTTGTTCAGCTTCCTTCTTATCAAATAATGCAGCACGGACATCATTTGGGTTGATCCAAACACCATTGGAAATGCAATCATCACAAACTCGATGTAAATTTATAAGACCATACACAGGTTTGCGTGTTTGGGAACAATTTGAGCACACAATACTACCACAACTCTACGTTTCTATCACTAAATCAGTCAATAAGCTTATCTTCTTACCCGACAATGGTGACGGCGGAAGAAAAAGCTGAAGCGTGTATGACAAACTGAACAATCTAGGACATCTACATCATGAACCCAAGTGACATTATATGTCTCTAGCGGCTAAAAATGAAGTATTTAGGATGAATGACACTTCAGAATTCTTACGTTGCGTTCTGCAATCGGAGCTGAAAGCTGAAGTATTGTTGTATCGTCATCTTGCGTCTCATAACTAGCATTGGAGAGTCGTCGGCGAAAGCTTGAAGCGAGTACAATTCTCGGTTCACCCGTCACTCCATTTGCCTTGACACTTGCATGGCGAATGCTTTGTATGTCTGCTAACTTTGTAGGTGTATTAAACGACAAGTTGCGGCCATGTTTGATCGGTTGGAGAGCCGCTAAGACATTAGGTTGCAGAACTTCGGACTGGACACGATGATGGTTTGCTTTTAGTCCATCGCGCGACGATTTCCGACAAGAGATCGTCGTTGGAGCTTGCTTGGGCATGAGTTTTTTAATATGATAAAACGATGTAGAAGCGTTGGCGTTGAAATATCGAAATATGTTATCCCATCAGCAAGAAAACGTAATGCGTTGGATTGAAAAGTCAATGAAATCCATAAATTGGGCACATGAAAGTTGGCAGATGGGAGAGGAAATGCAAATGACGGCTACTCACGTCAAGCTTCGGCATCACGTACATTTGGTCATTTAGATAGCTACTCAATATACTGGTGGGTACATCTCATATAATCAAGACCTGATCTTGTGGGATCCAAGTTTGGGTACCAATTGATGACAAGTTGCACTGCAATCTCCCTACATTATTTCTTCAATCCGTCCATCTTATTAAAAACAGCGTGTTTTTCTGTGAATTTGTTCACATACCTAATGTCAATCCATCATCCCACTAAGAAACTCGTTCCAAGTGTTTTTACAAAAATATACAAAAATAATTCTTGTCTATATCCACGATAATAATAATTATAAATATTGTCAATATATAACATTCCATTATTGTATTAGAATTAGTAATTGTCAACTAACGTCAACGCAACGTTATTAAACTGTAGTATCATTACATGTCCGTTCATAATTCTCATTGCGATCTTTTATGTGGTACAGTCGTTATTGATACTGTACAAATGTGATGGACCGAAATATGATACAAGTACTGGAAGCCGCATTGTATCGTTACATCTACTGGTATGTGAAGTTGGCAGTATCTCGATCGTCAACAAAAGATCTTTTCTAATGCATAAAATTGTTAATAAACTAACAATTCGTATATTGTGTGGCTCAAACATGGGGCAAGCCCACCAACGCCACCAATTAAGCCCACGTACACAACCAATCATCAGAAAGGGGGAATTCATCTTGAAAATTGTATGCCGTACTGACCACTCACGAACGTGACACGGCCGCCAGCTGCTAGAGGTTTCACTTTGTATTTGGGATGAACGACGGGAAGCGAAAGGCCGTTGCGAAAGGAGGTCCGCCAAAGAAACCAAAGATTAAGAATCCGTTACCATTGCATCCAACGGATGTCATTCCAGATGTGACCGATTTAACACAGCATAAATGTTCGTATCATGATTGTCACAATCGGGCCAAAGTGGTGCAGACATTTGGCATATTTTGCAATCGTCATGCAGTTGTATTTCCTTGTGGTTTTCCTGGTTGTCGTGAAAAAGCACCAACGAATGGTACACGTTGTGCTAAACACGCGGATGAAGGAAATAAATTGTTGGATGAAGCATTGTCAGTTCGATCGCAAAGTATCCCGGTGTGTCGTACAAAAGGATGTTTTAAAAATGATCAAGGAAGAGGTTATTGTCGTGGACATGAAAAATTGATGATGGCCACTGGGCAATTACCACACGCAATTAATAAACGAAGACTTAATAGTGCATACACCATGTGCTGTTATCCAAATTGTAATAAACATTCGCAACGAAATCATTTGTGTCGAATTCATGGAAATGAATTGATTAAACAAGCACAAGCAATTGCTGAAGAAAATTCAATGGAATCTTATGAACAAGTACTTGCACGTTTGCAAAAAGAATTGAGAAGATGTACACATCCTGGATGTGAAAAAAATGCACAAAGAGATCGATTATGTACAACACATTTTCATATTAGAGGCCAAGCAGAAAAAGGATTGCAAAAATCCGATTTGGATAGCTCCAAAGATAAAATTGTCAAATTTTGCTCAGATGACAAATGCACCCAACCTGTTTATTGCAATTGGCTTTGTAAACAACATTATGAACAAAAAGAAAAAAAAGGAAAACATCATCAACCTGTGGCTACACCCATGACTGGACCCAAAGCTCCACTCAAGAAAAAACCTGGTCTCCTTGGCAAAAAACCCTCTTCTGGCTTGGAGGGTGATCTCTTTGAACTCACACCACCTATGGCTGGTCAAGCATCCATGGTTGAATTACTATATCCTGGCAAAGATGGTCAAGTCACTCAAGTAAATTCAAATTCAGCAACATCAAATACAACAGCTACGGATATGGCCAATTTACAACTGGAAGAATCATCTTTTCAAAAAAAAGATGAGTATCGAGTTGAAAAACCACAATACCACAATACATTTGTTCGCCCTACATTTGCTCAGCCCTCACGATATACAACGATGGGGTATGACTATATTTCACCACATAATCAACCCCATCAGCCCCAATTCAGTATGCCACAAGACCAAGGAAATTATCATCATGGATATCATCCATCACTTCCTCCACCAAATCGCCTTTGTACAAATGCTGGTTGCAATCGTCCGATGACTAATGGCAAAGGTCTTTGTGATATTTGTGTCAGTGTACTTACACAAGTACAAGCATTTTCACCAACAATTCAACAGTTTGGACAACAGCCTCATCATCAAAGCTTCGAAAATGAACCAAACAACAATTCTACCAATAAACCCTACTGGAGCCAACAATACAACTTTTATAACCAGCATCCTATGGACAAACCAGACTACTACAAACAACAACCTTTACCACAAAAACACGGGTGTCGTTTTCGTGGATGTGGTCAACCTACAAAACCTGACTCTGTAGTTTGCCATGAACATTGTCAAGCCACATTTTGTGCAAGTCCCGACTGTGAAGAAATTTTACCTTCACCTGGTGTATGTGGTTTACATGCAATTCACAACCAATGCTGCTATGATGGGTGTCATCAAAATCGGTATTCCCCTACTGCACTAGCTTGTGTGGACCATGGAATTGCTGATCACTGCAGTCACCATCAATGCTTTAAATTTGCAGCTAAACCCAACTCGGTTTGCTCATTCCATCTCAAAAATCTTTCTTCATGCAAATTGTGTCACCTCTACGACGTGCCCTGCTCGATTCCACCACCAAGTGCGTCAAACGAAAATGCATCTTTGAACAACACAATGCCTTTGCTTTCTGGCCACAAAATGTCGTTTTAGTAACTCTAGTCGTCTTTGATGTCTTCAATCTTTTGTAGTATTTCACTTTCTCAGATATATAATACTTGGAGCTATTCTTTTGATGCTCCACCATCATAGTATTCACATTACAAAGAATTAGCGTAGCACTGATTGTCCAAAGAGGAATCTTGCAATATGTAGATACGTCGGCTTAAAGTGAGCTGAAGGACTTGACATAATAGCAGCCATTGACAAACAAAACATAAGAACCTACCACAACAATTAGATTCACAGTCAGTGTAGTATTCACAGTACTTCGACATTTTGAATACGTAAAGCCTTGACCAAAGGTTTTTTCTTGAGTACTCTCCAAACAATTTCAAGTCCTCGGGCAGCACAATACAACATAAGCTCAATACGTCGTTTTGGATCTTCCAAGAAGAGACTAAAACCTGTAAGACCGCCAGCAACAAGACCCGTGATTGCATGGTCTTGGTGAAATAAGTTGCGTGGAATACAAATAGTTAACTTTGCAATACTTTGATAAGCTGACAAAAAGGCAGATGAACGCAATGTGGCATAAATGATCGTTGCAATCGATGCAATTGGTGCTGTTTGAAGCTTTTTGTAGCGAAAGAGAACAAATGGAATTGCATGAACTGGTAAGTAAACTTTAGAGGCACGAATTATTCCTCCAGTCACTAAATCTTTAATAGAATGTGTCAAACAAGATTCTCTAAAGAAATATGAGTAAGTAGACATCGAGTATGGAATACAAGTGAAAATGAGGTTGACACGGGCGAAATGGAGCTGATGAAGGCCCTCCACGCCATCGTTCACGAATACAATAGTCAACACCACCATGGGTCATATTTCCAAGTTGGAGAATCCAGAGGTAATATGACTAATATAGTATTTATGTTTGAACACAATAGAATGATACCTTGGGCAATAGGTCTGGTCGAAACAAAGCTCCATAAAGAATCGGTGCATTGGACAATCCAAAGAGAATTTCAGTTGAATATTGCACAGGAACACGACATTTATCTTGAAAGAAGCTTCGAAGTTCTTCTGAATGTCTTAACACAACATCAAGCATACGAATAAAGATATACAACGAAATCATCGGACGTCGAGATGGTGCATCAATAAACAAACTTAATCCACAAACTGCACCAGCAAATGCTTTATTAACTCGATCTTCAGGATGAATCCCACGTACATGATTTGCAAGTATTTCAGCAGCACGATACGATCCAACCATTGTACCAACAAATAAACCAAATCGAATTGAATCTGCTTTTGAAAGTAATCTCAATGCATCTGCATAAGAAGTGGTATTCATTCCCCATTTTCGTGAAGCTAATAAAAGTGCAGTAGCAGCTTTAGCTCCATACGCATATAAAAATGCTCTTAATGCAGCTTTTAATGCCTTTTTAAGTTGACCAAGTTCGGATTTTTCATATTCCAATTGATGCAACCTTTCTTCTTCTTGTCGTTCACGAGCTTCCAATTGTTCAAGTAAATGATTATGTTTCTCAAGCACTGCTGGTGTTAATGTAATCGGTTCACCAGGTAAATTGAAATAAGAAGAACCATTTCTTAAGATTGATTGTGTTCTTGGTTCACTAAAGACTGCCGAGTAGATGCGCTCCATGAAGAATAATTTGCTAATTGTTTACGTCAAACCGGATATTTTTGACCGGATAATTTGACAAGTTGTCAAAAAAGTGCAATGTTGAGAAATAGTGTATCGTTTCTAATAAAATGTTTAAAAATTAGAGTATGATTGTACTTGTTAAAAGTGAAATAGTGTACGATTGTACTTCATATTAGATCATGAAACAATAAAATAGTGTCAAAAGTGGAATGGAGTAAAATAGTATGTGGTTCGTTCTACTTGTCAAAAGAGTAATGTTCAGAAATAGTGTGTGGCAATGTCAAGAAATAGTGTAAATATTGTCTTGTAAATTGCTACATGACAATATTGTCAATGAATCTTACTGAGCAATTGTTATGGGATAGATGTTAAATATATATACGATTTTAATCCATGTAAGAAGCAACATCTATTGTCGAGTAGCATCCCATCCCGTCCATGTACTTGTTTGTTTTTTGGGTTCAGCAGTACCATGTAATCCTGTAAAATCAATTTCTTCATCATCTTCATTTGAACTAGCACTTGTTCGGGAAGAACGTGTGACTGGAGCTTCTTCAATATGAACTTGTTCACGTGCAATAGATTGTTTTACAGGAGGTAAAATATCGTCTTTGTCAGCTAAAAAGCTGTCAAAATCGACATTGTTTCGACGAATAATAGGTTCGGATGATAGTCTTGAAAGGGAAAGATGATCGCTACGAGAATCTACTGAACGTCGATCAAGTGGTGCAACTGGACGCTGAGCAATTGATGATTCTCGTGAAGAATATCGTTCTTCCATTTCTTCTTGTGGAACGGAAAAGCGACCAATTGATGTAGCTTGAAAACCAGGCGTCGATCGCATTGCTGTAGGTTGAGGATTCATCATAACTGGAGGTGGACCTGACGTTGATCGTCTCATACTAAATCCACGAGGCTGGAGAGCTGTTGTATCACTTTTGGTAGATGTAGGCGTAATAATACTATCACGAACCAAAGTACTATCCCGAGGAAATTGATTGTCAGGTAATACAGTAGCATTTTGCAATAAGAACCGAAGGACAAGAGTCACAACTTGACCACCACACGTAGGGCATTTAGGTGATGGATTAAACACTTTGGCAACAACTAAAGACACAAAATGACGAAAAGCTTGCATTCGATAATTGATGACGACTTTGGACTTGGATGAAAAATAATGTTTTTTTGGAAATTCAAAATCAGCCACAATTTTAGCAATGGTTTCACAACGAGGACATGTAGGTAAAGTATCAAATAAATCCAAGAGACTTTCTTTAAACTCAAGGAAATCAGTATAGCGTCGTTTGGATTCTTTCACGACCGATGAACTTCCTCGTCGAACCAAAATACGATAATACGTCACACCATCAATCGTACTATAGTTTAAAATCCATGTCTTGACTGTCATTTCATCAAGATTCGATGAAGATTGCGTGGAAAACCTTGGAGAACCACCATTCATGGACCCACGCGAATTTGTCTTAAAGAGACTACGATTGCTTTGCATGGGAACGAAATTAATGGGAAATGCCACTGGACCGAACTTGATGCCTTTTTATCCGGATGTGTAATTCAATTACTGGCAGGTGTACGGTGCTGTTATATCAGGTCCACGTGGTCGCACTGTCACTGCGTCAGAGCGATTCAAACGCTCTTCATCTGGTAATCGTCAACCGCTTTCCTCTGCTGCATGTGCTTTGTAGAGATTCTCTCCTTAATTCGTATAGCAATTGTTTTAGCATTTCATATCGAATGTACGAGAATGTACGTTTGAAATGTACGGAGGTACAAACAAGTCATAAAATGTGTTTTTAAGAAATGGCGCGAAATTTTAAGCACATTTTCTTTGTTATGAGAAGTATTGTTTATCCAACTATGGAAATGGGGTATTCTCGGTTAATAGAAGGGTGATAAATGGGCTCTCGAAACGTAGCGAGGGGTACACGTTGGACTTGAACAACTTTAACGATGCTTCGACCTTTGTAGCATTCAATTTTACTTGCTTCACGACAATATTCAAGAAAAAATTTACGTGGCATTAAAGTATCCGCAAGCATATTTGAATTCCACCCACTTGTTAAAACTTGAGCATTGTTTAAAAGGAAATTTTTAGTTAATTCAAAAGCTGTGCCACCACATATTTGACATTTGGGTGTTGAAGTAAATGTATGGGACACAATACAATTGAGAAATCGTGTCAATTGCAATGTTCGTTCGATCACTACTTTTTCAGAATGTTTAAATAATTTTTTTTCTGGAAATGGAAATCGAGCAAGAACACGTGAAAAACTCACACATCCTGGACAACGATAACGTGAATAACGTACACAATGCATTAATGCATTGCGTAAAGATAAAAATGCAGAATAACTTTGAGCGACAGACCACTGAACATGAGTACCCACATGTAAAGCATGGATAACGTAATTGGTTTTGCCATTCGATTTGAGATGATCCACAATATATAATTGCACCATGGATACGTCTGAAGGTCGCATAATGTGCGATGCAAATACCATTAACGTCTCTTCTTCACTACGACTTTCTCGCATCAATGCAATTTTTGAGTGTCTTTTTGGGTCTATCAAAGCTACACTCTATTGATTGGACTGTTATACTTAGATACCTCATATCATTCGCCATACTTCTTCAACGTCAGTTCCGGATATCGTATCCGGTCCCTTGGCTATGGCTCCTCTTGAGACATTGAATTGCCGCCGTTGACACCAACGTGTTGTTTTTCGTAGTAATTATATACGTTGATGCTACAAACAATCGTATAGTTCACTTTATTTTAGCATCAGATGAAGTTTGGCGTAATGCTCAAGCTATCCGTTCAAGCTATCATCGTGTATATGATAGGAGTGTAATGTAGAAAATGTAATGAAATAGATTTAGGAAATTTTGATTGTCGTAGGTATATAATAAAAGTATCTAGGGTTTGACAATGTATCGATATTGCGAAGTGTATATATCGTTGATAAGAACGTTGGGTAGCACAATAAGTAAATAAATGAAATTAATATTCGACATGAAGATTGTATTTGTGATAACTTAAAGTACTAGAAGCATAAAAATATTTCACAAAATAATAATCAAATTGAAATGGGAATATTTGTCATGAAATCAGATCAATGTATGAAGTTATTAAACTTGGTTGATGATCAAATTTTGTTCAATGGAATCATCGTTGATAATATGTGTCATCTATTTTGCATTTGCTACAAAAATTTTATATAAATATTTGTGTCAATGGATTTATATCTTGTTCGTGCAAACGAACTTTGTTGCTATCATTTTTTTGAAATATTTAAGTCATTAAATTGGACTGTCTGATGAGCATAAACATTTATGCTTCGAAGCAAGGTGTACAAGCATATTCTGTCTTTTTTAATGATTGAGTTTATATCCTGTATAATTTGATAGAAGCATTTTTGATGAAAATTTGAATTCTTAATATTTGAAATTTGTTGACATGATATTCATAAATCTAAGGATGTAAAATTTGAACAATTTTAATGATGGGTTACCTCATAGCCATTTTATCACCCGAGGAATGATGAAATTTACATTTTTTCTTCGTATTAAATGAATAGCACTCAAGCTATTTTGAAACACGTGACTCAGAACCTAATAGGTACAAACCAAGCCATTGATAATATGTACCCTTCGTCATGTCGTGGCATTAGCACCGAGTTCTTCACTCTGGATTGCGTTGTAAAGCCGAAATCATTATTATTATGAAAAACCGAATTCATGCAGCTTTTATACATGAAAAAACGAGTTAGTACTACAAGTAAAGTTTGCAATGTACATTGCAAAGTTGGTTTTACAAATTAGCTTGTAGAGAGGAATCCATTTGCAAAAACAATAAACAAACGCATTGCAGTTGACCATGTTAATATTATAAACCTTCTCTATGCCTATCTACTACTCATTAGTTGCTTGACGATTTAAGACTTTCTTCTTGGTTGATTTTTTCAGTCAGTTCCTCCATGAGCTTTTGCTGGGCTTGCAAGTCTTCTGTCACATCATCGTCCCAATTGAAGTTTAGTTCGTGGTCGCGTAAGACCATTAATTCATATTCTTTTCCGCCACAGGTTTATTGAATACTGCCGAAGAAGGACCTTGATGCTTTACGCGAAAATCATCAAGGTAAACACAAGCGAAATCAATTCTTGTGCATGCATATATATGCATGGGTTTGAGCCACGAGCTACTGTTAATTGAATTTCAACGCCATATTGCCTAGCTATACGAAATGAAAATTTCGGATATTGACAGCGAGTATTAAAAAAAGTTTGCTAAGAACTATCAGATTTGGCATTTTACATAGTAGATATTAATCCAAAGAATACAGACACGTTTGAGATAAATTATAAACCTTGGTTATGCCTATCTACTACTAATTCGTTACTTGAGGATAAAGATTTTCTTCTTGGTAGAGTTTTCCCGTCAGCTCTTCCACGAGCTTTTGCTGGGCTTGCAACGTCCCAATTGAAGTTTAGGTTGGGATGACTCAATACCATGAATGCATAGCCCGCTCCTTCAAGTCTATTTGAAGCTGCAACCAGCAAGTCCACTAACAAAGAAGGGACTTCAGCCTTTGCGCGAAAGTCATCAAGGCGAAATCGATTCTTGTGCATGCATATCTATGCATGGGTTTAAACCCCGAGCTACTGATAATTGGTTGCTGCTCTTCTTGCTCCAAATACTTTTTGAAAATACCTTCAGACTGAGGGTAAAGAACCATAAAGTCCCTAAAACTATATGTAGCTGTACCAAAAATGTACATCCTTTCAAACACTTGAAGTTGTAATCATGCTTGAATAGGCACTTTCTCGCCTTCACTAGACAACTTCTCTTTGAAACCATCGGCTTTCATAAGCAACTCAATATAATATCGAGCAAACAATAGCTGCAGTTTGGAGTACAATAATTGGTACCGTAGATCAACAGTAGCATGATGAACCGCATTGTTGCTATCAAACATGTAAAGATAGTCCACGATAGCAAAACGTCGCTCTTCCATGACTTTCAACTTTATTGTAAGCGGGTACAGGAGCATAAATTTCTCGTAGTTGCATACTCAGTGCAGTCACAAGAATATCGTATTGTTCAGCAATGTTTTCCAAATGCATCAACCATTTTTAATTTGAATTTGGATGGCGAGATAATGAAGTAAATCAAGAATTGTATCATATTTGTCCGTGCTTACAGCAACGCTTGGAGAGTTTTTTCTGACAGCACACATCGACTTAATAAGTCGTAAATATGCTTGAGCTGCCAATGTAACTAAATTCGTTGACAAGGTGAATAAATCTATGTTCAAAGTGTATCCTGGGATGCGATAAAAGAGTGGGCTGGAGGGTGTTTCTTACTGCTGTACCACAAATTCTTTTCTTGCTTTATTCCTGTTGCCTTGTCGAATTGCCTCTTGAGACTTACTGCTATGATTCTCACTCTTTGACACCACTGAATCAATATTAAAAAGTGCTGAAGACCACGAATATACTTCATCTTACGGAATGCCTCCAGTTTTTCGCTCTAAAGTTTCCCAGGCAATATTTCTTTTCTTATAGTAAGGATCTAAGCGATAACAACTTTCAACATGTATCGGATCCAATTGCTTTGATGGTGAAGCTAAGACTGGTAGCACCGATTTAAAAAGCCATCGAGAGTACTTGCTATTTTCCTTGGGCTTCACAAGAATTTCAAATCGCATTAGAGCCTCTATTTCAAGATATGTAAGCGTGAACGATGGAATACCTCGACAACAAAGAGCCTTAAGCTGGAATTAAGTAATTTGATT